>VZRR01005327.1:632834-662478 GCA_013398015.1 Oreocharis arfaki
CCCGCCGGAGCCACCGCCCCCCGGGCGAGGTTTCCCTGCCCGGGAAGCGGCCGCCCTCCCGCTCACCGGCGCTCCGATCCCCCCCGGAGCCGGGCCCTGCTGCAGCTGCAGCTTGTGGGGGTCTGCGGTGGGACCCGCTACTCAGCCCTCGGGGCCTGATGTGACGCTCGAACCTCTCCCCGTAGTTCAGCCTCTTCTGCACCTCGGGGCGTACACACGCTCCTTCGCATCTCCTGCCGCTGCTTTCCCCATCGCCCCCGACTTGCTGCCGGTGCCCACCCCCAGAGCCCCGCAGCTCTTCCAAGGCTCTGCAGTTCTCCTCCACCCAGCCATGCTCCGCGCCTGTCCTGTGCCGCCACGCTCTCCTCCAGGAGAAAAGATCAGTCCCTTGGAGCTATCCCATCCCAGACTACGGTGTCCTTGGGTTTCCTCCAAGGCTAAGTGTACTGCCAGGCACCCTAATGCCTTCCTTTCGGGACAGCTTTGTGCTTCCACCTGAAGTCTGCAGCTGCAGGGCCCTTTGCCCCTGGTCACAAGAGGTCTGCCATGAGGAAGGACCTCCTGCCGCCCAGGGAGAAGAGCCTGGTTTGCCTGAAGCCTGCCTTGGGCACCAGATTACTTGCTCTGGGCAGGTGGGAAGGAAACAGGAGAGCTCTGTGTCAATGCAAGTCACTTTTTCTACATGTAAATGTTGCTCCGATTTCATCTCACTTTTGGGTTGTCTAACCCTTTAAAAATATTTAAGTTTTCAAGACACACAATGAGCTAGCAACTGGGAATGTATGAAGAAAATCTAGACCTCCTAGATTCCAGCCCTGTGCTTTGAACTGCTCAGGAATGACCCTGGCCACAAATGGAACAAATGCAGAAGAAACTGAAGTTATTTCTATTAGATAGTGTATGTTTTGCATTATTGTGAGTTCTGTAGACGGCATATTTTAAAATTTTTCCTTTCCACTTTGCCTTCACTCCCTTTTTCCAAATTAATCCCACAGTTTTATTTGTGGTGTTTTCCCCCAACTCAACACCCATAGCCCATAGAATGACTTCCCAATGGAACAGTCAACCAGGAATGACAGGAAACATTTCCATATCACTCTGATTTGGTAGTTACATTACCTCCTATTTTGCATGGCATACATGCTTACCCAACCCTGTGACTGACTGGAAGAGTCTGATATCAACTGATAGGCTCCATCTTGTATTATGCATCAACATGTGTCTAAACTTGCCCAAGGCCAGAGTACTTTGCTGCATTCCAGGGACTGCCTCTGCCCTGAAAAGCGTCTGACACCCTGCTGAAAGCCTGCCTCAGTCTCACCACGTGCTAAGGGCTCTCCACGGCTCACAGACTTGCTTCCTCCCTGCACATAGGTGGGTGAAATGTGACAAAAGACAACAGGCTCGAGCTTACGCAGGACACGCATCTGCGGCAGGGGAGAGACTCTGTACAAGGAGCAAGGTTTTACCTGTGCCGTGTGGGGGAGATACTGCCCTGCCTGAAAGCCTATGGAAACTCAGGGAAAAACATCGACAAGGGAAAGAGGCCTTTACCAAAGGTCTTTCACTAGACTTCTTCGAAAGCAACAAAGAAACCCTGCTAACTCTGTTTCTTTTCCTACTATGTTGCCCTGGTAGCTGCTTGAGAAAATTTCGAGGATTTCTCAACACTTGTTTCATGGTTTAGAGCAGCAGGACTTGTTGCAGTACCCCAGGGAAAGGAGATTGCTAAGAGATCTCAGCTAGGGATGTATACAAACCTCAGTGAGCACCAGCACCCATGCCCTGCCCAGACCTGGTGCAGATACCTGTTAGATGCAGTAGTGGAGCCCCCTCACACCCAACTAGGTCACACAGAAGACAGGCAAAGGAGGAATACACTGAAGATGGGCTCAGGGGCAGATTCTGAGATACTGTTACATGCTTATCTCTCATCATCTGTGTAAACCTCTGAGACATGAGGAAATGTTTCATATGAGTCAAGCTACCTGTGTAGTAGGGTCACAGTTCAGAAATTTGTGAAGTGCTCTGCGCCTGTACACTACTGAATAGGTAAAATTAGAGTTGATTAGGGGTTTTTTTTAAAGTACCTGAATGGATCTCATGGATTCACAGAATTGTTTCAGTTGGAATGGACTTCTGGAGGTCCAGTCTCCCCAGTCAGAATAGGGTCAACTAAAGCAGGTTGCTTGGGGCTGTGCCAGGCAGGGTTTTGAACATCTCCAAAGACACACAGTCCACAACCTTCCTGGGCAACCTGTTTCAGTGTTTAACACATGTGTAGTAAAATTGGGTTTTTTCTCATGTTTAAATGTAATTTCATGTATCTCAGTTTGCACCTGTTCCCTCTTTTCCTTTCACTAGGTCCCACTGAGAAGAGTTTGGCTCCACTTTTTCACTCCCTTCCAACTGGTATTTACACATGTTGATACCCATTTACACACATCAATTCCACTCTGAAACCTCTTCTCAGGGCTAAAAAATCCCAGTTCCTGCTGTGTCCAATCCCTGAATCATGTTCGTGGACTCACTCCAGGATGTCCATGTCAAACAAAGTTGGTCTCTGGTCCAGAGTGTGCTTGTAATACAAGACACTTTCAGTGTTCAGTTCCCTTATGTTTTGCTCTTTTCCCATTCCTGCTGGAATAGTGGCCAGGAGATGTTTTAGCAAAGATTTGTAAGTGGTCAAGTATATGGCCTGGCACTGCTTTATGATGCACACATAGATAGATAAGGAGGCAGAGCACTCATATGAAGCCAGGCCCAAACTCTTTCATGAAGTGGTACACAAAAAAGGGATATGATTTCATCCCTTTCTGCAGCGAGACCTAAGAAGATTTTATGAGATTTATGAGATCATAAATACCTTTTATTTGCTTCTAATTTGTCACTCTTCTGTGGAAAAAAAGGAGAATCGTTATCATGTGAATGCCAATGCTGCAACCACAAGTTCACTGGAGGCAGCAGAAAAAGGCTAGTGAATGCCCTGCACTTATTTCAGCAAGGAAGTTAATAAAACAATTCTTTTCTGCTTAAGCCAGCAAAACCCGAGCCTTTTTCAGATTTTACAAAAAGCAACTTCTGTCTTCCCTTAACTCTCCTTTGTTTTTTTCAACAGCAATATGATTAACATTCTCATTTCATACAGCTCCGTGAGGGGGTTGTTTCTATCCTTAGCTCTGAAGAAACACACAGGAAAATGTTACAAGTGCAAGCAGGGACATTCTCTTCCTGCCTGAAACATGAGGATCCAGACAGTTCTTGTCCTCATCACATTTTCTGAAGGGTCTATTGCCTTTCCACCAATGCAGTACCGTCTGACCAGGGCCAAGATGGGTGGATGGTGTAGTCCAACACGAAATACACACACTGCAGGAAATTCAAAATGATACAGAGATCTGCATTCTAGAGAAAATACTCATATGTAATTCCACTAATCCATCTACTGCATTCCTCAGGCTTGTATTTTTCACTCTGAAAAGCATAAATTGGACAGAAAGCCAGGGAGAGATGAGGCACTTCCTGAAATGTGGACATTATCCTTTCTTAAGGCAAATCCATTAGGATTTTGAATCATTCTGTCTTACACTTTGATTTGCTGATCACAGTGCATGAGCAACCTGCTCTTCACTGAAATCATCTGAATAAAGGTCTACATTCTGTCTTCCAGGATCATATATTGTAAAGTGGTGTGATTTTTCACACAACTTGACACACATGTTACACTTTTAAGTCATCTCTCAGCTCAAAAGTTTGTTTTCCTTTTTCCTCCAGGACCTTAGCTTCACTTATTTACTTATTTTTAAATTAATCAATCTCCTTACCCTTATATTTTTCTATTAATCATGTTTGTGGGTCAGATTCTGCTCTGTTTGGAGATGCACACATACAATATTTTTGTTAAGATACTGAGGTTGAATTTGCTGCAGATTTCCTCCATCACCTTGGAAACCAGTCTTCTTCTTTCCTCAAAATCCAGGCTCCACCTTCCCCAACAGATAATTTTTGTCTCTGACAAAATTCAGTGACAAAATCACATATCTACATACGTCCATAAAACCTGATTGATTTCTGAGCTTGGTATTGTTTTCACTATTTCCTGAGTAGAAGGAAAAGATCATTCTCAAGTTACAAGCCACTAAAGACAAAATTTGTGTGCATAATGCCCTGAGAATGAGAGGCAGTGCTTTGTCAAGAAACACAAGCATGAGCTGAGCCAGCACAAGTATAAATGTCACTCTGAATTACTGCCTGCTTTTATATAGCATCAGCTGGAGCCTCCAGCACAGGGTGCAAAGTTTTTTCCTGAGACTGGATGTCACTTCATAGGTCCTATCTGATGAAACTGCTCGTACAGCCGATCTGAGCTGTGCATGATCGTGCTCTTGGCCGCTGACCTCAATCCAGCATCTTACATCGAAAGTTTAAGCAAACCTGCAATGACAGAAATGCACAAGGTGCCACTTTTCAGCTCTTCTGCTGCAAAAAATCTTGTTTGGATGAAGAGAGGCCAGAGGGACATGACTACAAAAGCACCTTCCTTCCCTTTTGGGGCGGTTGCTATTTAGAAAGGGAAAATGCGTAGTACTGCGCAGCTGAAGAAACAGCATGACATTTATTTTGTATAGCAACTTGTATAAAAGCTGCTGAGCCCTTTATGGAATTAATTATCTGAAATATACGATTTCTGCCCAAATAAAGAGAAATGGTGGTGTGTAGCAAATACTAGAAAAACTTCACTTGGCTGAGATTCTGCAATACCCAGTTCAGGATTCAGTTGAAATCTCACTTCTGTTTCAAAGCAGACAGAGGTACAGCTTTTCTTCTGGTTTAGCAGATTTAAAGAATACTGAAGAATATTGTTAAAAAAAAAAAAGAAAGCAAAAAACCCACAACAAAATCCCCACACTCCAGAAGCATTTCATAAGTATACTTAAAGGGAAAAAAATAAAGTAGATTTCATCTGTACAGCTGAAGAGGATGAGAGAGGAAAGGAACCTAATTTATGTACTTGTCCCTGAGTTAGAGGGCTAAAATCTGTTGCATACCATGACCTTTCCTCTATGTTACAGGTACCTCGCAGCTCCCTGTAGACCTTATCTTAAGGGGTAAGGGACATTGACAGGCAGCCCTCCTCTCCCTTGTAACTCCAGTCAGTCATAGCAGGGTGGGGGCACAGAGGCTGAAACAAAGGACAGCATGAGGCCTCAAAGAGGAATAGCTGGCCATCGTGGGGGCAGACACACTACTTCAGTCTGTCTGGGGGACCCAGCCACAGGACAAATCCTGTTCATGTGCAACTGCCTGGTGGCCAGAGAATCCCTAGGTGTGTGTGAAGCTGAGGAACAAGACTACACACACTGGAACACCAGGAAAGTAAAGCTTTTAATGAGGGGCAATAAACATGCAGGAAAAAGAAGAGATGGGAGGAACAGAGCCTTGAGTCTGCAGACTGAAATTATGCGTTCAGTCAAGCTGCCAAAGAAAAAAGCGTAATTGGTGTTTTAATTCTGGGAATGAGGGAGCGTTTTTCCAGGCTGGAGAAGCACCGTGAGCTGCTGCAGCTGATTAACAGTGCCACCAGCCGGCCTGCTGGAAGAGGGCCAGTTTGAGAGACTGGGGAAAACAAGGTACATCCACTCACCACCTCTCACCCCTCCAAGTCCTCACAGTCGGACTCTGACCCTGCAGGCACTTTGCCAAATGCAGAGGGGACTGTTCCTGGGAACAGCTGCAAGAAAGGTCTTACCCACAGAGGTGCTGTGCAGCACTGGCTGCCCTCAGCTCCAGCAGGGTCAAAGGAGGTAACGAATCCCGTGGGGCTGTCTGCTACAGCCAAGAGTGAACGACAGGGTATCCAACTCAGGAGGGCTTCTCCTTGTGGGGAGCACACCAGTCAGCGTGATGAGCCATGGCAGGCCTGGGATTATTAAGTAACCAGATGGTGCCACAGGGGCAGTGTAAATGCAGCCAGTGAGATGTATGTTGGCAATGAGATATTTAGGGACATACTTTCCATTGCTTGTGGGGTGATTTCCTATTGGAAGATGAGCTTTAAATTGAATTAAGTTTGGCACCTCACAGTCTCCCTGGTCACAGCACTTATTAGGAGAGCTACTATTGCCTGGTTGTACAAAAACACCCTAAAAATACGTTGGCTAAAGTCAACAGTGTCAACAATGTCAAAACCAGGAAAGTTCTCTTGCGGTAGAGCAAAGCCAACATCAAAAACTCTGCACTAAAAAGTGAATCAAAGGGTCATGGAACCTTTCACACAGTTTTTTAGACAGCAGTAAGGAACCAGTTTTGCCCAACAGCTGCAACAAAAAACTGTGTAATGAAATAAGAGTTGTGGGAGAAGGAAGGGTATCATTTATAGTCAGTCTCAAATTCTGGCAGCCTTGCACACCTTTGCCTAGGATACTGGTCAGCAATTTGCTTGACTTTAACCACATGATTAGGGAGCTAAATTTTATCTTCGAACAAATGCAAGTCAAATGGATTTCTGAGAAGAGTATAAATAGTTTATCCTGTGTGGTTGTCATACAGCTGACAGGTTCCTTTCTGCTGAGTTATATGTGGACATGCAGACTGAATGCCAGGTAACCATTAAAAAGCTGATTGAAAAGAGGTATAGTGAGATAAGGTATGAAATTTGAGAGGGAGGGAGGAGGCAGGGAAATACAGCCAAACAACACTGCATTCCAAGCCCTAACAGTAACTTTATGTAAGGGATAACAATGGACCATCAGTTTAAAGTTTAGTTTTCCATCTCCAAAACAGATCTGGTATTGAGCCAACATCCTTCCTCTTTGGGCTCTGAAGCTAGAGGGGGTCTCATTCCACTCCAGAGCCACTGACAACACGCAAATGTTGGGGCCAGTCACGGGAGAGAGGTACAGGTGTGAATAATGGCTGTGCAAGCCATGTTTCTGATGTGAATCCACATGGACTGCCTGAGTGATGGTCACTTTTTGCACATGTTCTTGGTGAAATTAACTGCATCTTCATGGCTTTGAGACTGTTGTTGAAGATGAATATGGCTGTGAAGCAGAGGAGGAACCTTTATTCCTAGAGAAGTAGTATCTAATAAAGTGTCAAGGAAATGCTGTCAAGTGTCAACAAATACCAGACAACACGTCCACTAACAGACTCACCAAGGAAGAGAGCCAGAACGCTCTGAATACTTTTGTCTTTGTTTCAGGTTTTCAGTTTCACAGAATTGCTGACAGTGTCAGTATAGCAAATGCATGTCTTCCAAGAGAAATGACAAAACAGAGCTTCCTTCTAAACTTGCCTCCTTTCCTGGAAGGTGAAAGCCTTCCTAAGCCTGTCCTAACATACCAACTTTCATCATGTTCAGCCAAGGAAGCAGGCTATCACTTGTTTGGAACACTGTAACATTTTTTTACATTCTCACTTTTGAGGCTTTCTGAGTCACTTCCGTTAATCTGAAATTCCAGTCATGTCCCCCACAGATGGGGCACACACAGGTAAGTCCATGCTGTCAACAGAAGACTAGCACCTGGTTCTAACAAATTCTGACAGGCATGCTGAATCACACTCATCTGTCATTAAAATGCTAAGTCTTTGGTGTGGAATGAGTACCTGGATGCTGTCAGAAATGCTGGATGCTGACAGCGAAGTCAAAGAAACCAGGTTTTCAGCTGCACTTTGGCATCTGTGCCTCACCTTGCTTCCTTGCTTTGCATTCACCAAGATATTTACAGGATCATCTCAGTACTAGATGGTGAACAGAACGAGACACACCCCAAAAGGATACATAAGAGTGGGCACACCCCGTGCTGCCAGGTGCTTTCGGATGAGCCGCTCGGTGCCGTACCAGTTGAAGCCTTTTGTTGCATACCCGATCCGTGGAAGATGCACTGTTGCTGAGAAGGGGGGAACAGAGTGCACACTCTTCAGGAGAAGAGACACATACAGAAGGCAATCCAGAAAAACACTTCAAGCTACCCAACAAGAACAGAAGAAATATTTTTGAGCAGTGTCTCTGCTATGGAGATCTCACTGCACTTCAGAAAAAAAACAGTAGAGAGGTGGAAATTGGTCATCATCTTTACATGCAACCACACATGTATGGATTTGCTGTTGTACTGCACAGACACTTACCATTCCTTTCCTTGGCTGCTGAATAAATCTTCTTCAGGCCCTTTTCCAAAGCTGACAGCTTAATGCCAGACAAGTTGTTGGACCGATCTCGGTGCTGAGCTACAATCAAGGCCAGCTAAGAAAAAACACAAACAATTGAAATGGAATCTATATACAGTACTAAGAGACACAGTGTCAGTGCTGGAAAACTGCATTACTAACTTTTAGCTTTAATAAATGAGGAAAAGAACTCATTATGCCTAATATTTAACTGCAACTTAGCCATGTTCAGTAATAAGTGCTGTTATTATTTATTATAAGTGCTATTATTATGAAAAAGACAAAAGGTTCATTTCACACAGCTTCAAAAACATATGGATAAAGCAAAACAGAAAAGGAGCTTCTCATTCTCACCAAATCTTGTCCGTTTTTCCTGGACTTTTTATCATCAATAGGGAATAGCAGGGTTCCTCCTAACTCCAGGTCTGTCCAGAAAAAAGAACATGACAACAATAAAAAATCAGTCCTGAAGAGCAAACAGGCAGTCAATGCAGCAGTGATTCCACTGTCACATTTTGTATTATTCTCTGAGACTGTATCTCCTCAGGATGGTTTCAGCAGCGAGATCCTTTGCCCAGGGAAGCAAGATAAATGCTTTCCCTCCTGAGCCACACAGTCACACACACACATCCCAGTTAAAGACAACAAATGGAAGGAGAGACACTGAAATGAGAAGAAAGCATCTCCCAGGAAATTAGAAAGACCAACAGGTCCACCTTATAGCAACATGTTCATTCCTAAGCAGGTGGAGGTATCTCAAAACTGTTAATACATGCTCAGGAAAAGATCAGTGCTTGGAGGAAAGCAAAGGCTCAGCTGAGTACTGCTTGAGGTGGCTTTTACCCTTCTTTAAAAGCACATTGACAGAAGATGCAGTGCTCTCTCTTATATAGTGAAAAACATCCTGTGAATAATGTACAAGTTTGAGGTTTTTTCCCCTTTTTTATGACTTGTAGGATGGATTGGAATGATCAACCCCTACACAGAGTTGTCACACTCCAAACAAGTCAAGTCAAAGCACCCACTGAAGTACCACTTTCAGAGCTAGGATGCACACATCTAGAGAAAGAGTAGAACGCATGAGTATTGAGGTATCCAGGCACCTCACTCCTCCAGTGTCAGTGGGGTTTAAGCTCTTTCAAGTATCTTGGCCTCAGGTCATATTTTAATCTCTTACCTTTCATCTTTCCTGCCATCTCATATATTTTCCTTGGCTGATCAGAACGAGCCTCTAGAGCAGTGAATAAACCACCCCTTCCCCAGCGGCCGGAGTCATCTAGAATGAAATGACAAGTTAGACTCCTTTTAGAAGTGAGCTTGGAGACCACCCCTCCAGGAAACGCAGCTGCTCTGTACACAGGCAACAAGTTATTATCAAAACCAGGTATGGGAACTAGATACAAACTTAAATCAAACGCTATTCAAGGGACTATCCTAAAGGATAAACCCTCAGCCCTTGAGAAAAACAAACTTGTCACAGTTCCCTGAAAAACTCTGCAGAAAAACTCCTTACTTTGCAGAAACAAGAGAGAATGCAGAAACAAGCACTAACCATAGCACTGAGCATATAAACCTGACAGTATCCTCACATACATACATATAGGTACACAGAGAACGCATGTAGTATGTCCTCAGATTGGTGCCTTGGGCTTCCCACACTAGGTGTTTGCAGGCTTTCACTTTACTTGGTATTTGTACTTCAAACATGAGGTTTCGTGCAGAGTGTAACCTAAGCCAAAGCAGATGATGTCCTGCTATAGCCCTGGCCAGAGAGCAGCTCCAACACTGCTCCAGGAGAAACTCCGCAATGTGACTTTATCTCCCTCAGCTTTAGTGCCTTAAAAGAGGGCCTTAAATTAGGAGACTAGCCTAGAGCCTCTGTACTGTCAGTGTTGAGAGACAAGCACCAAGAAACTCTGACCTCAACCTCTGGAAGTGTCTGTCTCTCTCTGCTGACCAGAAAAAGAAGATGAATTTCAGTATCTCATCTTGATCCCTACAGCTTCCACAGGATAAACAAAAGGCCCTGCTCTCAGGAAATGTCATCATTTAGTTACACATATAAAATTCCAAGCCCTACAGGCACCTTTGAAGAGGTTTACCCATAAACCCAGAGCGGGCGTGCAAAGACCCTTGCACACCTTGCTAGTACTTGTGTGGGTTATACATGCTGGAGTAGAGGCTGTATTGCCTCTGCACCACTTGAGATTAAGTCAGACTCAAATCCAAATTATTTCAGAATTAGAAATTATTGAGCCAGTAGGGATAATTCAGCTCCCTTGTTCACCCCACCCAACAATACTTCTGTTGTTCACAAGTCCCACCTAGGCAATGGACAATGATGGCATCTTCCTCTTCTGCCTGAGGGTGGGTTACATCTCCCATGACGTACTTGATATAGTTCTGGTCTGCATCTTTGTAATCTAAATCCACATTCTGCCCCAACTCATCCTCCTCAAACTCTTCCTCAGAGCCACTTTCCTCTGAAGGAAGGCAGGTAGACGTGTAATGATTGGCCTCCCACCAGGCCATCCTGAAACCAAACAAGAGAAGAGGATGTTCAATGAAAATCAAAGGTGGTGGCACACAGCCTGGTTTAAATCAGCGCAGTGAAACACAGGACACCTAGACCTGCATTCTCTCCGCTCTCTCCCCTATTTTAGGCCAGAACAACAGTTACCACAGTTCTTATCTGTGATATTAAGAGCCACATGCCAATGTGATAAGCCAATTGCAGGCATGGAAAAGTGAGTATATAACAAAGGGCAAGGAGCTACTTGGAGTGGTGAAAAAGAAGAACACCCGGGAAACAAGAAGGAGAAAGTTAAGACATGTGCCAGAGAGTCACAGATGTCACACCAATTTATAGGGGCCGACTGTGACATTTCAGAAAGCTTCTCCCAAGCGCTCATTGATTATACAGTCAGACATGGGGTTCTTATTCAGGCCATTCTCTATGAATTAAAGTAGATATAAAGTCAGGCAGGGTATTCAGGAGGAAAGAGCCCTTGCTAGGGACCCAAGCCATTTATCCACCTTCACATCCCCATGTTATGTAGTTTGAGCATATTATTTTCGTCAGTCAGACACACATTTCTATAGTGCAATAGACATCAGTTTACAAGTAGTAGATGCAGTAAAAACTATACTTTTTCTTGTGTTCTGCCTCTGCTTTTGCTGCTTTCTTTTCCTCCATGAGTCTTGCTCTCTTTGCTGCTGCTTCTTGGCGCTTCTTCCTCCGAGCCTCCAGCTCCTCTTCACTCAGCAAGTGCTTCCTCCTGGCCGACTGTTCCCGAAGGCCTGTGAGAAGTGCCTGGAGAAAGAAAGACATGTCACAGAGACAAACTGCTCTTCTTAAAGTCATGCCTGTTGCCCTCCTTAACCTACATTCTTTTCCCATTTGTTTACTTGTCCACAAGTCTTAATCATCCGATCTCAATTGTCACAGAGTATGTGGATTTGTGACGTGAGTTTCTATGAGTGCCCTGTACAGCATATCTCAAGAGGCGTCAGCAGAACTGCTGAATTGTCAAGCCCTGATTCCAGAGCCAACTTTGGTACATTGACATCGACATCCAAATCTTTTAACATGCCTTCTGCAAGCTGTAGGTAAAAAGAGAAAACTGCCAAGTTTCATTTTCCACAAGTAAATGAAAGAACACCATGTGCCTTGTCACATCTGCCTTACGTTTGCTTTGTTCCGGAGAGCTCTCCCTTCCTTACTGGTCTCTTCAATCAATGCTTTCTGAAGATCCAAAAGCTGATCAAATGCTTTTTTGTCTTCTCTGCTGGGTTCTTTTGAATAATCTTTGCCTTCATACACGTACATATGATCTTTAAAAAATAATTAAAATGTGTGAAAGGGAACTGAAACCTACCAACACCTAAAATGTACAGTGAGATCAAAAAAAATCTGGCTCTTCTGTGACAATGCTCAACCTTCACCAGAAAAAGATCTTCACTCTCACAACTTTTTGGTATGACCAGAGTCAGCATCATGTAGAAACAAGAGAATCAAGATTTTCTTCCTTAGACAAAAGCTTTTAATTTAAGATGCTTAGACTGGCAAGGAACCTTTCTTCTTATTTCAGTCAATTAATTATTTTACACTGTGGTTCCATCACTGTTCTCTTTGGCCATTCCAACTCTGCCAGTGGAGAATTTATTTAGCTCTTCTATGCAGTTACAGGCAGCTCTTGTGAAGGGACAGCAAATCTTTGCTTTTGAGTTCCCAAATGAAATGAAAGCACGGAACTCTGGCAGCCCATGGTTGCTGCTCACCACATGAGTTATTTTCCCAACACCTATTACACAGTGTGGTTCCACTGCTCCTCTTTTAAGTCACCACCAGTAAATAGCACTCTTTGCTAACTCTCAGCAAATAATTACTCATTGCTGGCAACGGCTGCTGGATGGACAATAACTGTCCTGCAGGGCCATGTTTCAGCTTCAGTCACAAATCTATATTTAAGTGCTACTGTGTACCCAGACAAAAATTCAGTCTTTCTCTGGGAATGATGGCACAGGTAAAGGGAAATATCCTTAGAATTTATTTTCATACAGTATGGGGCTATGAAAAACTAACCAAAACTGGGTGACATTTGGGCTGGAGAGCAGAGTTCTGAAGACAGAGTAGGTTTGTTTTAGTTGCATAGAATCCATGACTCTGCATTTCTTATCTCACCTTTTGGATTTTCATAGCCAATAGTATTTTATTTGGAGATAAAAAACCAAACACCAAAACTGGGCAAATATTGTTAACATTACCTTACAAACAGGCAAATAAGGACACCAAAAAGAACAAAAATACCAATAAAGACTCATTAATAAAGTTTGTGGGTAGGCCACAAACAAAATCCAAGTAACTTAATTACAATTCTGCTTTTCTTCTTCTTGCCTGAAAAATGCCACCCCTACCTGGGAAGCCTTCTTTACCAGCACTCAAGTGATACAGCTGTTGAAATTCTTAACTTACTCTCTGTATCCTCCTCTTCCTTCTCTTCCTTTTGTGGCAGCACAATGTCCATTATCCACTGCCCTCCTTTTGTCTCTCCAAGGATGTTTTCTAGCTCCACATCCTGTATAGTACTTCCCTCAGTGGAGAGCAATTTATCCAGGCCAAATTTCAAGATTTCACTCAGCTTTAACAAAGAGAAGGGGAAGTTCAGTATTATTATCCTCTAATTCCATGTCAATCCCAGTGTCTCAAGCTTCTCAGGCTTAAATGCAAAAGATGTATGAGTGCAGGAACCGAAGCTTTAAGGCTCCCTATCAAAATACTTATGCTTTAACATGCCCCATTCTCCCAACACCTGATGGGACAAGCCCCAGCAACATATCTCCCTCAATCATAACTCATCCAGACTTGAACAGTTGTTTTTCTTCAGGGCTAAATGACAAAACAGCACCGTACTGACTGCATTCAAGCAGCTTTCTTCATAGCCAGAAAGGCCAGGCTTGCTTTTGCCCCCAACCCCTTTAAAACAAAAGCCTAAATACCATAAAAATCCAGGGGGAGAAAAATATCAGCATGGAATTTCCTATGGGCTCAGTTCCACTTCTCCCACAGAAACTCTAATTGCTGAGATACATACTAATGGGGCAGGGAGGGGAGGTAGATGAGGGAAGAATACACTAAATCCAAACCTCTCCTAGGTTTAGCTGCACACAGGGGATAGATTCCCTTAAATGTCACTTTGCTTGAGGTTTTCAAGCCAAGTTGTCAGCACAAACCTCAACTTTCAGGTCAGAATTATAAATCATGCCCCGACTCCTGAGACACTCTATGTGCCAAGAGGCCAAAAGAAGGTTGACTGAGTTTCAGACTAACAACCAAAAGCTGACTAGGTTATCAGCTGACTTCTTATCAGCTCTGTTTGTGAGAGAAGAGCACCAGAAACAGATCAGTCCTAGAAACAATGTGTCAGCTTCCACTTTTTATAACTTCCAGTAATTATTATTAAAAAACAAGGAAGACAACAAAAGGTTCTGTCTTCCCCTCTTCTCCAAGAAAACACACCCTTTTCCCACAATGAATGCACTTCAAAATTGCAAGAACTTTCTTCAAACATCAGATGCTGTCTAGACCTGGGATGTCATTTTGGTTCCTACATACAAAAGCTGTCATGTCTATGCACAACAGTTCGGAGAGGTTTGAATCCGACGTAAACACAGAAACATTCTGGGACGTTTCTAAGGTGGTTACTGGAGTCAAATGGAGGATGTAACTCTGGTTTACCTGTAAGTCTGCTGCTCCGTGAGGCTTGGGTGCTCCCAGAGCAAACTGCCCCCCTTCTACAATGGCATTGGTCAGGCGGAGCTTAGAGGCAGCTCTTCGGTAGATTATTTCTTCAACTGTATCTCGCCCGATCAAACGGATAATTTTTACAGGCCTTGGAAAGTTTAAGAAAATTCTTATTACTTACTTTGTTTTGGGGTGCACTAAGCTATTTACTATCCCCTCACCCACTCCTCTGGTAGGTAAAGAAGACAGGAACAAAATGAACAGAAATAATCAGCAGAAATGTGACGCTGATACAATTCTGCTTGACACAGGAGAAATGCCCATTGCAAAAGTGCAGGCAAACCTCCAGCCTCTATCTCCTACTCCAGATTTACAAAGTTCCCACCCTGGATACATGACAGGGACAAGCCTGTATGAGGCTGCAGCTGGAAAATGAAGACACAAAATCCTCTCTGCTCCCCTTTGATCTTCAATCTATCCTCATACTTTAACCTTCCATTGCCTATGGAAAGGGACAGTAATACTGAGAGGCCAAGAGAGTCAGCAACCAAACCACAAGCAGTGCCATTTCTCACTTGTGCTGCCCAATCCGGTGAGCTCTTGCTATTGCTTGCAAGTCATTTTGTGGGTTGAAATCACTGTCAGTAAAAATAACTGTATCTGCTGCTGTCAGATTCATGCCAACTCCACCTACAAACAAAAGAAGAAGGTCATAATATATGTCACCAACAGAAAACAAAGGAGAAGCTGGAGAATTTATGCTATGCAAAGTTCTGTCAGATCTGATCAACTGTATCTAATTCAATCCATCTCTCAATCCCAAATTTAAGTCTCATAAGGATCTAAACAGATGGGTAAGCCTTCCATTTCCAGCTTCCAGCTTTCTGCAACAGCCCAAAAAAGAAGCTGCACAATGCAGTGTAATCAAAAACCAGTGTGAGTGAACCAATGCAAAGGGGACTGATGGTCAAGACTGATGAACATAGACATAATTCTTCTGCTGGCAGGCAGATTATTCCAGCAAGGACTGGCTTCTCTGAAGCCATAAGGGACTGCCCAAGTCATGACTTGGCTGCAGCACAGAACCAGCTGTAAATACACCACTGGAACAGTGGGAAACACCAAGCCAAACTATACAATAACCAGAGCCCAGGTGTTTATATGACTTAAAGGTTTTGAGGTTAGAACTTGGGCTCTCATGAAATAGAGACAAAAAACCCAGTTAATTTTACATTTTCTACTGTGACCACATACTGTAGTGTTAGAGGGGACAGCCTGCTGCCTTACATTTCTCCCAGCTCATGACAAGACACTTTCACTGTAATCAGAATATCCCTGCAAGTGGAGACAGTCATGCATCTGATAATCTCTATCCATAATATAACAGCAATGGCAATACTGTTAGCACACCTGTTCCCAGCTGAATACAAGATGCTTTGGCCAGACATAGCAGTGTGCAGTAAAAAACAACTCTGAGTCTGGCTGGCATGGGAGGGAGAGTTCAGGCACCGTGGTGAGAGACACACATGCTCCTGACATCCACTACTAGGCTCTTTCCCTCACTCTCCCTGTGTGCTCCCCTCAGTGCACTGTGGTGTCACTGGAGCCAGGCTCATCGAGACAAGTCTAACCAGAAGCCCAAAGGAAGAGTTGGTTCCAGTTTAATGTTTGAGACCAAGCAGAGTGGATTCCTCCTCTGGAGACAAGCAGAAGCCTGGCTCTGGGCTTGTTTGAACCAAGAGACAGGGAGGCTTGAAACTGTGTAGAAGACACAGATCTGCCTAGGGAGCGAAGAGGGGAGAAAGCACAGATGTCAGTCCCATGGAGTTCTCTGCAGCCTGAAGATGGTAAAAGGCTCTCATTTCAGTCTGTCTGCCAGCAAAAAAGCATGCCCATGTTCAGCAAACTCGAGAAGCAATTCCACCAACTTACTTAAAGGAAGTCTGCTCCTGCCTAGAGTCTGATGCTTGTAGAAATAAAATGCTAGTGAGATTCCTTAAGCTCAAACTGGCACAGAGACAGGCATTATGGAACTTGGAATAAAATAAACTCAAGAGGCTGCAATATGAAAAGGATCTCATCAGCTGCCAAAAGGAAAGCACAAAAACCAGATGACCTAGATGAGAGACCCAAGTTCAGGATGTGTCCTGTCTCCCTCAAAAATCTCCCACACGAACAGGCTCTGCAGGATTCAGAATTCCCTGAAACCTTGACAGAGAGAATAAAATAAGAGTGCAGAAACAAGATGGGTTGCTTGTCGCTCCTTACTTACCTGCTCTGGTGCTCAACAGGAAGATAAATATGGGCTGTTGACCAAAGTTCTTGATGGCAAGGTGTCTCTCCTCACCCCTAACAGAGCCATCCAGCCGCTCATAGCTGTAGCCTTTCCAAACAAACAACACGAATGTTTCTGAAATTTTGCCTTTGCTCCCACCCTCTTACCTCATTCTCTATTGTCTCATTGCTCTCCTGAATCTTTTTGTGCCAAATCCTCCTGACTTGGTTCTCATTTTATTGCCTTCAACTCCTTCATTTTTTCCCAGTTAAACCTCGTATAAACTGAGGTAATGACCCTGACTTTCAGATTGACTGTTGGTAAAGAGCAATTTAGCTGAGTCTGAAGCAGAGGCTCTTAGCATTTAATTTACTGCTTGGAAACACAACAGGAAAATTCAGAGCTCAAGTAAAAGAACGTTAGCACACGGTCCCATTTCAGACTATGCTGTGCTGGCTGTTGGCCCCACCAAGCAAGCCAACAACCATCAGATCCTCCTTATCCAAACTCTCACGGCTTTCAGTGTGTGCTTTCCTGTGAGCAAGCAGTATGGGATATGGCACTACATTTGGCTTTATCCTACATTATTAGTCGTCCAAAACCATAAACACCAAACAAAAGCCTCTTTCATGGGAAATCCTAAGCAGGCATGGAGCCATGTGGATTGAAACAAAAGAAAATGTCCCAAGAACACATTGCTAACCTTGCCAAAAATGGTCTGATCCAACCTGCCCTCACAGACATGTTGGGGCCCCATTGTCAGCAACAGTTTTAATCAAAAATTAATTTCCTGGTATAACCGTGGCTCAGTTTGTGTTTTGTGCTGGACAAAGTGAATCTAGAGCAAGCCTGCTGCCTTTACTGCAATTACTTCAGGACACAGATACACAACTGAACATAGGTATATAATGAAACACTGCCACCCTTCCATTTGTTAACTCCATTTTATCAAGGCACAAAAGATGAAGCTACTTTGAAGAACGACATTTAACTGCCAGCTCATTCCAGGAAGCTGGTAACAGCAAGGAGCTGAACTCAAGACCCTCCAACACAGAGAGCCACTGCAGGAACATGGTCCCTATCTACTAAGAACTAATAAATCTTCACCACATTCCTTTCTCCATCCCATCAACCAAAAATCAGAGGAACAATATCTGACAGAAATCATTAGGATCAGCCCTCTCCTACCTAAGTGTGCAGAACATACCTCTGTAGTCCATGTAGTCCTGCAGGATATCGAGCAATTGAGTCATCTGAGAAAAGAGTAACACACGGTGGCCACTGCAAGAAGAACACGAGACCCTGTGATCCTCAGCGTACTGTGAGAGCATTTCACAGCGTCCTAGGGGGGTCACAGCAGCTTAACCAGTCATTATTAGTCACTGTTACACAGCAAGGCTCACCACCTCTGTACACAAAGCCTCCCAGAATTGCAGCCCCATTCCCTCACCACATGTTCAGCTCCATATCTAAATGCAACCAGTTAAGCTTTATCTGCCATCATCATTTGGCCTGCCCAGAGTGTGGAGTCACAGAGAAGAAACAAAGCTCCGGCACAGCTCTGCTGCTGGCTGGATACAGGCTGGTGCGGATCAAAAGGAGCCTGTCTAAAAGGACCCTCAGCTTCAGCCCAGCACGATGAGGTCTTCCTCACCACATGACTGCTCTCAAATCACACACTATAATGCATCTGAAGTACTGGGAAAATGTAATATCAGCATCTCTGTGACAGCAGAACATTTCCTTCTCCAGCAAATGACCCCCAAAGTTCAAACTCTACCTACAAAGGTGTGTTAGAAATCAACTCTCCTCATTCCCAGCCCTAGGCCTCAGACAGTGCTGTTTGTAAGTCAGACTTCACCACAGAGCAGAACACAGACATTTTCAAGTCCAGAATTTGCACAGGGCTGGTCCTGCAGCAAAGACATTCAATGGAGAGGCAGCCACTCACAAGGTGCTACACAGCAGGACAAAGACAACAAAATCACATCAGAACTTCACAAGGGCTGTTGAAGCTCTGTCCTTTGGTCTTTAGGCTCCAGGTTCTGAACTCACCAGAGCACAACACAAGGGGTTCTGAATGTCAATCCCAAAACATCTGAAGTTTCAGCTTATTCTTGGTGGGTTTTTTTTTTCCACATTTGCCATGGATTGTGCTTCCCAGGCTAACACAAGCATCCTAGCACAAAGCAACTCAACTGAGGCATTCGAAACCAGTCTCAGGAAACCCACAGTCAAAGCAGATATGCTGAATACCAAGTCACATGGTTATTGTCTCAGGTTCTCAAAAACGGCAATATGAGAACATGTGAGAGAGTCGAGTGCTTTGAGAAATGCTTAAAGGCAAGCTACAAAAATCTTCAAGGCTCCTCTGCAATCTCCAATGCAGCTTTTTTTACTTCTTTCAGGTAGTGAGTAACATGCAATAAATAGGTCAGTGCTCGTGTTGTGATGAATAACTCCTCAATCTAAATAAGGTAGTTTGCTTTCCCAGTTTACTTTTTTCTCCCTAAGTCAACCCCATCCCAATATGACATACCCAGTGTACAAGAATGAAAGGAGTTTATCCAACAAACACATCTTGCCACTGGCTTCAACAATATGGTCTCCAATCTCAAAGGGTTCTGGCTCAACACCTGGAACAGAAAGGAGTTCTAAAAGCAGAGCTAATACTACACAAGTAACAATTCTGTGGTCAATCTCAGTGTGTCTGCACTGCCACTATTGCTGAGCAGAGCCCACGATGCTTGCTTGAGAAGTGATGGTCCTTCTCTGTCTCTAAATGGCACCTTCAGTAGCTCACGAAGCATTGTGATTTCTTTGTTTAGATGAGAGAATCTTTGTTTAGATTTCTACACAAATAGACAACCCAAAAACGAAACTCAGACTTCACACAGTCTCCAACTTTATTCATCATTATTGATGAACTGTCATGTGTTGGAACTGGTCACAAACTCACAGCTGCTACTGATTCAAGTACAAGAGTGTTTATTACTTTCTTCTTCTAAGCATTACACTAATAATAGAAAACCACTGTGTAAATCAAGAAAGTTATTTTTTCTGTTTCAAGAGAGAACAGTGCTTTCCTACCATTGAAGAGGTACGGGTGGGCAACACACTTCCGAAGCTGAATTAAGACATTCTGGAGTGTAACCTTCCTTCCTGTTTCATTTTCAAATGCATCTGGAACAAAGAGCACAGAAAAGGACAGAGCAGGGAAGCCCATGCTGCATTAATGGGTGTGACTGGCAAGGTCTTGGTACTAAGCACTGCTCTGAAGTGCTTCAGCACTGGAGTATTTCTCTCTGTGAATCACATCTTAATTTGAATTTCCCATCTCAAGATTAATACATCTGTTTTCATGGACCAAAAAAAATTTCCCTCACACTTTTTGGACAAGCCTCCAGAAATAAGACCCTGATAAACACGACTTTGCCTTGTCAGACTCACTGAACTTTCTGGACTCCCTAGAAAAGGTCACTATAATTTTTCTAGGAGTGAATCATCAAAATTAGTGAAAGAAATTTGGTGCAGTTCATTTTCATTTTCAAAAAAAAAAAACAACCCAAAAACCAGCACAGCCAAGATCTCCTGGGCAACCAGAACATTAAGAGTTGCATTTTCATGAGCAACAAAAGAAAATGCATGCATATACTCTGGCTACTGTAGAAGATGAAGGTTCAGATTTCCTGGTGATGTTCATACAAAGTACTAGAAAGGCCTAGAAGAACAAAGGATCTCCAACTCCCCAGTTTTAATTTCCCTACAACAAATAAGCACTCACAAACCACATGATGGTGATGGTTGCATTGTCTACACAGCCCTGTAGTATCCCAAAAAACTCGTATCTGCATCCAATAGGTTGAAATTTGCTTTATGGCATCTGTGCTACTACTGGAAAATTCGTAGAGAACCACAGATCCAAAATTTCTTGTACCACCCTTTTGTTTGAACACAGAAATATGCAATAGGAGCAGGCTTACCTTGTGGTAAGTATTTTTAATTAGAGACTGGCCCAAAGCAGATCCTCAAGCTGACCCTTCCTAGCTCTGCAATAGCTGAGCAATAGAATAATACATACGTCTCTTATTTTGCCACAAGCTAAAACCGAAAACCAATCAGCCCAAATTTGGCGTATTTATTCTGCACATATTTTGCAGACCAAAGTAACTTCTGCTTCTTTACAACAGAGCATGCAGGTACAACAGGAATTAGTTTTGGTTTTAAAAGTAATTGATAGACTTCAAAATGCTCAGTTACCTAGATCTTTTGTCAAAATGGCCTTGTAGTACTTCTTCTGCAGAGCTGACATTCCATGGTACAGAACCACTTCTACCTTCTTTGGAAGCTCTGCAGCCACCTCAGATTTGACTCTCCGAAGCAGAAATGGCTGCAGAAGACTGTGCAATTCTTTGGCTATGCAGAGCCAGGGAGAAAATTTTAAAAAAAGAAAAAAGGAAATTAAAAAAAAAAAGAGGAGAATACTGTGTCAAAAGTAAGGAATTTATACAATACCTTTACAACTACACTTTCAAAATAAATGTAAACCAAATCTCACATCTATTAGTGAAATTGTCCAAGCCACATTTTACAAACAGAGAAACCAAAACATAGCTGCATACCCGAAACACTTAGAAGCTACATTAAAATAGCTCTTGACTTAAAAATAATCGTTAGTTTTCGTGGCTTTGTTTTAAAGCTTGTCACCATTAAAAGAAAGGAAATAAAGAGGACACAACACAGTTGTTTCCTAGTCAAGATAAAAGCTGGTTCTGGTTGAAGTACAACATTGGTTATTACTGACCTGGCTCACTCTCCTTTTCAATAACTTGGTAATACTGAACAAACTCTTTCACTTGTTCCCTAGGAAAGACGTCAGGCTCAATAAGGCTGAGTAACGAGTACAGTTCCTGGAGGCTGTTCTGGACTGGAGTGCCTGTGAGTAGTAGGCAGAAGCCTACTGAGAACTGAAAAAGCCAGCAATAAAACAAAATTATCAGGAAGAAGTATCTGTAATGAAAAGTTAGTTAATACACAAGTCCACCCACACAACTCTTAAATTAAAAGATAAGAGGCAGCACAGAACTGCTCGCAGAATGCTGCAGAAATTTGCCAAAACCATCCAAACATAAGGTATGGTGGGACAGCCAAACAGCTCCAAACTGACTAGGCTGGCACCAGCCCAAGGAGTTCAGTGTAAGCAAAAAAAAAAAAACAAAGTGCAAAACTGACTCCATTAAAATGCTCAGATCCAGGCAGTCTACAGTCTAATACTGCATATTTGGTGTTAGATAAGGAGGGAGAACTGGAAAACACAGTTGGAATTGGACATTAAATGAAACTGCATCAGACTAAGTTCCATTTCTNGAGTGTGAGGCTGGCACCAGCCCAAGGAAGTTCAGTTTAAGCCAAAAAAAAAAAACAAAGTGCAAAACTGACTGCATTAAAATGCTCAGATCCAGGCAGTCTACAGTCTAATACTGCATATTTGGTGTTAGATAAGGAGGGAGAACTGGAAAACACAGTTGGAATTGGACATTAAATGAAACTGCATCAGACTAAGTTCCATTTCTGTTTGCTGGGTAACTCTGACACACAGAGCAACATTATCTGGTCCATGTTGCTTACAGTAATCCCCATAAAGGGACTTGGAAAATATGTTTACCTTTGGAAAGATACAAATTTCTCTCATGTTTGGTAATAGAAAATATGTTTGGAGGGGAGGTAAGGTGAATCCTGTCTATTTTTTTGTGATTATAACCAAAGCTCCCTAATTACAGACATCATGGACAATATGTTCAGAATATATAAGACTTTCAGGAATTCAATAAAAACCCCTGTTTTCCAAGGTGTATTGTAGTACATTGTTCCTGATTCCAGCACACACCAAATGCCAATGTTTCACTGCCATGACAAGAAGTGCAGCCTTCACTCAGGCATTTGTACCACTCTGGCACGAAGCTGGAGCAATTCTCCTGATTTCTGTGAACAAGGGTGGCTCCATTAAATGGGACAGTGGAAGTCAGTAGTTCAAGACCTGAGGTCTCATGAGCTAGGCAAGGGTTCCTTCATGCTGCCAGAACTGGAAATGATCTCTTTTGCTTAGGTCAGCCAGATTTCTACTACTGTGGTAGCACAGCCATGGCTCAGCACCATCTGGCTGGTTTACCTTTTCAAGTCTTTCAAATTGCTCCAGTGTAGAAAGCCCAAACATGAAGCAGAACGAGAGCAAAGCTCCAAATACTGCCCACCTCCATGCAAAGCCAACAAGGCCTTTATCTCTCTGCCACTAAATATGGGAATCTGTTCACCAGCTCTGATGGAAACAAGTTATGGCCAAGGGCTTAATGCTCTGGGAACAAACAGAAAATCTGAAAAGGGAAAAGTCTTAAGACACTAGAAGATAAATGAGCAACTTTACCTCAGAAAGTGTCTTGTAAAGCAGAGAATTTTGATTTTTCAGTCTGTGAGCTTCATCTACAACCAAGGCAGCCCAGTTAAAGCTGAACAAACAAAAACCAGAATCTTCAGTTAGGGGCTGACAACTCATTCTTGTAAGCACAAAAAGACTGAAGTAAGTGGTGGCTCTGCTTGGCTCAACTTGAGGTGGGGTCCCACCCCATGAGCAACAAGGAAACACCAAAAGTGGGGTGGAATTCACAGGTACTACTTTTAAAGAGCCAACATAGCTTTTAAACTATAGCTTGAGTGAGTATTTCTGAATCAAGGCTAACAAAATTCACTTGAATTTCTTGCTTCTCTCTCCCCATTTCTATCAGGGACATAATGTCATATATTTTACATAAACACAAGTTCATTGAATATTCAAGGAGGTCTCTGATTGGGAAAAAGAGACATGAAACTAGGCCCCAGCACCTGTGCAAAAACCCAACAACTATCACGACGCAGCGATGGAAGAGTGATCACAAGGCTTTTGCAAATCACCCAAGACAGGAGCTTCAACTTATTCTGGGTTCATATAACTCTATGCAGTGTCTCCTCAAGCAAGCTGCAGAATCACTGACGATCCAGTAGATCCACTAGGCTTAATTGAAACTCCACATCTTCTCAACACTCAGTGTTTGTGCCTCTTTATCACTGGGGTTTCAACTCCCACATCAGAGTAATTTCCAGGGGATGGAAAGCATGAACCTCCATCTCTTCTTACCCACACACTTCTCTTCCCAGTGGAATACTACATCTGAAATCACAGTGACCTACATTCTTCCCACTTGCTTTCTGCTTGCCTCGATTTCCCTCTTTGCCATATCACAGTGGTTCTCCATTGCCAAAATAGTCAAATGTCATTGCTCTTACTCTATGAGCTCAGGAGCTGAACTGCAGAAGGATTCTGCACTGTGAAGCATTGCAGAAGCTCATGTGCAGAGCAGAGTCTGACCCCTCATCTATTCCCAGAGAGCATGGCTCTTGCTCAACTCATTTGTGCTGTTACACTGCTTGTAAGGAATAGTGCTGGTGAGACATCTGATAACTCTGACCCACCCTTACAAAGTGCTCCAAATGCTCCTACACAAGGACAAGGTACAAATGATTAGCAATCATGTTTTTTCAGAAGGAAGACTAGAGGGCAAAACCCTAAATTTGAGTGACATGGCTTTGATGTTATTTGTTAGCTTTAGAAGTAGGAAATTACTCGGGAGCTGACATTTCTGTGATACTAGGGCTGACTACTTGCTCTCTCTGGGTGCTACCTACCCGGGCTACACTTTAAAATAAACAGAATAATATGCAGCAATGCAGAACATGATATGAAACTGCAAAGACAATACAGCCATGGGTACCTTTCACTAGACCTGGTTTCTACCATGATGTGCAGCACAACCTGCAATATTTCCAGCAGAGGCCAAGGACAGATGCTTTGCTGAAAGACAGGAGGGTGCCTATTGTGGGCCTGACTAGTCCTGACAGACACAAAATTGTGCCAGTGGGGGCCACTGGATTTCTGCTTCTACAAAGATACTGAGCCATTCATTACGTATAGCTGCCCCCAGCATTTGTCACACCACCATTGCAAGGCACTGGCACTACTGCTAAGAAAAAAGGAAAATTCCTCTCCATTTCAAGTGCAGACTCCTGCATGACCATGACAGTACCTGCTACAGGCTGAATTTCAGCTGAATAATCAGTCTTTCTGAAAGGCATAATGCTTCATAAGCCCTCCACAGTTCCAACTGGAGGCAATAAACTTCAGAATACGGTATTAGCACGTTAACACTGTTATATAATGCAGGTCAGTTTCAGTAAATTTTGCAACTAATACCTTTATAACCTGAAGCTCTTGAGGATCTCCGCTGCTGGACTGATCCTTAATGTACTGCTGTAAGTCACTATGTGTCATATTGCTTTGAATTAACTGGCTTGAAAACTGTCCTTGGGGGAAGTTCTCATCTATCTTAGCTGACATTAAAGACTCCTCACTGAAAGTGGGAAAAGGCAAAGCTCTAATCACAAGCCAAGAACATCCCTGTCTCTCGTGAAACAACACAGAATCTCGCACATACAAACACCCACTTAAGAAATCATTGATAGATACACAGACTTAAATTTAAAGAAATTAAAACCAGACTCACGACTTTAGAAACGCTGCATCTTTCAGGCAAATCTGCAATGAAAGAAAATGACCTGTGGTTTATGATTCTAGTAAATATATTGGTTAAGAAACAGAGCATTTTTTTATCTTCTTGCAAACTATGATGAAATGGAGCAGAGCGGAATGAAGGCACTGACTATCTGAGGAAAAAAACATGACAGCTACATGACACCTTCAGCAGGTCATGGTTTAGCACCACACACACCCTCTCACTCACACTCCACCCAAGGGGAGCGGGGAAGAGAGCTGGAAGGGTGAAAGTGAGAAAACTTGTGGGCTGACAAGGCATGAACTTGGTGGTACAGAGGAATCAAAAAGGCGAGGAAAGCCTTTTTTGAGCCTCCTCTTTAAGTGACAAAGACATCACAAACCTCATATGTTGTCAGGAGTGCATTGAAGTGAGAGTCCTCTTTCAGGTTCTCCTGCAGTTTGGGTCGCTCTTCCTTGCTGCCTATGTATGCTATGAAAGAAAGACCTGGAGCAAACCTGTTGTTAAGAGAAAGGCAGAGCAAAAATAGTAAGCCAAGCTAAGTCTTTTCATGTGTTTATGACCCTGGACCCCACTATCAAACACAGCCACTGCACAGATAATGAGAATTCCTATCCAAACACCCTACATTCCTGTGAGATGTGTCTGGATCTCAGCTTTTGAATCTCACTCCTTCATGATTTTCACCTCAGGATGGCACTTCAGCTGCTGGCTCAGGTTTGGACAAGTCCTAAACAAACATGCATTCTTCTTGTAAATAAATCTGCATTCTTACTCTTCTGTAAGAGTCCAAGGCAGATGACTGAAAACCAGTTTCATGGCCCAACTGCTATTCTGAACTGAAAAAAGTTCATGAGAAGCAGGTGAACGAATACAGTTTGCCCAGCTGAGGCCAAAGAATTAGCCTAAATCATACTAAAATAAAGACAAAAAAAGTCTGCAGCGAAGAGGTCCAAGCCAGGGTCTCAGAAATGTATTGTCTCAGTCAAAAAGCAGATAAAACCAGTTTCAGTTGTTGGGACCATAACATTCTTCCTCATTTAATCCCACCACTGTTATTTACCTAATATTCCTTCTGGAGAGCCACACTGCTGATCTATGAAGGAATGCACTTTCCCCCAGCTATTCCAACCCAAAGCCCATCCAAATCAGGTCAGCTCACTTCAGAATGTAACCTGGATGACTTCAGATGCTGAGAGACAGCATCGCCCAACAGCCACACAGACAGACTTCTGCTCTAACCTTTAACTTCTTGCCCTCCCTCTTAAAAGGAATCTGTGGGCTCCAGACCACAAATGTACATATTCTGGGCACAGCAGATATACCATGGGCACAGTCACCCCGGCAAGGATGGGCTGCATGCACAGGTGTGATGTATTTTGCGTGCATTTGTGAGCATGCCCCCCAACTTGGGTCTTACCTTTCATTATAAAGACTCCTGGCTGTCTTCAGCAGATTTTGCCTAAGAGAGGCTGAGCATGGAGGGTTACAAATCAATAAAAAGCAAGGAGCTAGTGGAGGCATTTGGACTGAAAGTCAGCCAATACTATAGGATGGATGGATTCATGCATACCACAGCATTGTACAGACTATGCATTAACTGCATAGTCTGCATTGATTTGTTGGTTTAGTAGCAGCTTCCCTTTTTACTTTTTAATCCCTTTGAAAGGATAAAAAGAAAGTGTTGGAATGAGCACATTTGAAAACAACCCTTGCAACTTGCTGAGCAATCATGAAGTAAGCTGGACAATTGTTGAAACTTACCTCTCCAGTTCTTCCTTCCAGTTGCTCAGAACTGACAGAGGACAAAGTATCAGAAATCTCTCTTTGTTGGATAATTTTTTTCTCAAATAAAGAAGTAGAGAAATGGTCTAAAAGGCAAGGAAAATATTTTTTTATAACAAGGAAAGGGTTCAACCCAATAGCCTGGTCCTACATAAGCTGTCTCCTTGTTGAGCTGTGCAGCTAGTGTCCATAGGTTCACTAGCACAAAGCAGAGTTAATAGAATATCAGGTGGAATCCAGACAAAAATGCTTAGATCCTAAACCATGACCTCAACGTATGAAGGCCCTTTCCAAAGGCCTTTCTTGCACAAACCAGGACTACCATGCATCACTTCCTAACACTATTTGTAATTTAAAACCTATTGAATAAATCAGCTGAACCAAAGCACAGTCATTTTCCAACAAAACTTAAACCTACTGAAAAACTTTAAAAAAAAAATCCAACAAACCTCTGAAAAAATTAGACCCATAAATTTTAATCCATGTGTTGACAAACACAAAAATCCCCTTGGTGCACTAGAAGGACATTATTTTTCCTGTACTGGCTGAGTATTGTGCCTTCAACTCTGCACACTATGAATTATGCATTAAGGTGTTTGTGTAAAATGACGACTCATCTTTTTACAAAACCCTGAAACATTTTTAGAATTATTCAGGCCTTAACTCAGGACTTGTTTTAAGTGGTTAAGGAGTGAAAGAGACAATGAGCTCTCAGCTGGGTATGGAATTCTGAAGGGGAGTGGGGGGATCATTAGGGTGCTTTTTCTTTTTCATTCTGCAGAAACACTGGGCTAAAAACTTAAAAATTTAAGCAAAGATAATTTTCCAGAAGAAGACGACACACCTGACAAGTCTTCCCAAGGCCCATCTCATCACCCAGGATACAGCCATGTTGGACTTCATAGCATTGCACCAGCCAGTTTACACCCTCTAATTGATAGGGACGAAGCTTAATGCCTGGGAATAAAAGTGGTTTGTTACATTTACACAGTCACCCAATACACTCTATACACACACTAGAAACACGTCCTGCCCAGAACAGGCCTCCCCAAACATCTGCCTCACAGAAAAAGCACAGCAGCCTTCAGCAGAAGCTGGTTTACCCTCCTGGAGAGCAAGGACCCCAATGTTATAGCAACTCCATTAAATTGCAGCATATTCAGGAGCTTACACACACAAAAATGCCCCGAGCCATTGCAACAGACTGTGCAAGGAACCTGATCTAATCATTAGGCTGGTACTTTGCACTCCTAAAAGACAGCTTGATTTTCAGCTCAAGTCACTTTTTAAAATATATAAGTACTAGATCCAGGGACACGCTTTAGGCTACCTGAAATGGTTGTCACAACCTATTATTGTATAATAATAATTTCTCAACAAGATGTTTTCCAGCTTTTCTGTACTTAAAGCTAGGGCAGACCTTAACTATAGGCCACTGTGACTACTACCACCATTGCAATCCTTATTATGGAGCACAATATGTCAAAACGAATGCAAAACAAGACACACAGGAGTTGGCAAGACTTTTCCTCCTACTTGGGCTCAAGTGCTGTGCATTGTGCCATTGCTGCTCTCTCTTCCCTGGGAAAATGTGCACACTGAGTGCATGAAGTAACTCACCAGCCTGCAGGACACACAAACCCAAATCAGCCCAGCGATTGAGATAAGGACTTCCAGCAGCTAAGGAAAATGGGCGGGCAGGATGGATGGCCCAAGCGTTCCCCTTTAATATCACCCTCCAGGCAGCAGAAAGCACTTTAATTCACACTCAACATCAGCCCATTTCAAGGCCGCTGAACAGGCCAACTCTTGTTCATGTTGTCCTGAAGCACAGAGCTGTCTGAGGTTGTGCTGAGGCACTAGGGGGGTTTAAAGCCGGGCTCAGCCCTGGCCCAAACACCCACCTAACCACAAAGCCAAGGAGAGGGACTGCGGCAGCCAGGGAAGGCTCGCACGGAGCAGCGAGCATGGCAGCAATGCCATCTCTGCAGCAGCTGCAGCTCACTTCGACAGGCCCAGGAGCCACTTTATTTGCACCTTTATTTATTTCTGGCTGCTACTACAGAGCCCAGACAAATACAGCTGAGAGAACTGGGGTTGTTCAGGCTGGAAAAGAGAAGGCTTCCTGGTGACCTAACTGTGGCCTTTCAGTATGTGAAGGGAACTTACAGGAAAGATGGAGCAGGACTATTTTAAAAGAGCCTGTAGTGACAGGACAAGGGGGAACGAGTTCAAATTGAAAGACAGTATGTTTAGATTAGCTATCAGGAGAAAATTCTTTACTGTGAGGGTGGTGAGGCACTAGAACAGGTTGCCCGGGGAAGTTGTGGATGTCCCATCCGTGGAGGTACTCAAGGCCAAGTCGGATGGGGCTTTGGGCAACCTGGTCTAGAGGGAGGCGTCCCTGCCTATGACAGGGGGCTTGGAACTGGATAATCTTCAAGGCCCCTTCCAACCCAAGCCATTCTATGAGCTGGGCAGCACCGGACAGCGCGGGGCCCCTCCGCCGCCTCCCGCCATCTCTGAGAGCACCCACCTCCCTAAGGCTCCCTGCCGACCCTTCCCCCGGGC
>VZRR01005327.1:664723-700020 GCA_013398015.1 Oreocharis arfaki
GGAGGTTGTGGCTCTCTGCGTGCGCTTGGGTTCACCCGGTCCCGCAGGTGTCATGCCGCAGGCACTGAGAGTGCCGGCCTCTGGCTGAGGGTGTCCTGTGTGTCTTTGGGTGTGGAGAGCCCAAAGCTGACATCAAACTCGAAATACAGCTGCCACCAGCTTTCCTTGGACGTCAGGAAGCTTGGGTCACTCAGCCCTCTGAGGGAGTTTCCAGCAGGGTGCTGAAGGCAGCTGTGCCCTCGGCTGGGCTCTGGCGTGTTCGGGAGCCTGTGGGCTGATCCCGCTGTGGCAGTGGGACCGCTCGGTGTCCGGGTGCAGGGGGGAGAAAAGCCTGCATGCCCTGGGCACTGCCCACCCCGCACCAGCTTCGGCTGAAAGCAGCTGGGTTTGGTTGCTGCTGCTGTTGCTTGGCCTTTCCTTTTGAGCGAGATAGGCACAAAAGTTTCTTTTCAGCCGTGTCACCTGTTACAAAGCTTGGTGCGTGGCTGGGCCTGGAGCGAAAGCTTTATGGGCTGTGGTTATTTGTGAGAATACCTTGGGAGTGGCTTTCTGTCAAGATCTAACAACCAGAATGCCTTGTTATCCTTTGCTTTGTGGCTGCTTCTGGTGCATGGCGAGGGGCTTCTATCCTTTACTGACATCTCCCTTGGAAGGGGGATGTGAGGTTCTCAATCTCCTAAAGGATTGCGCTGTGTTAGATTAGATGTAGATTAGGAGCCGTGTGTTTTCAAAAAGGTGCTGTAATTCTTATGCAATGTGTGAGGTAACATACCACTTTGTGAGACTAGCAGTGGGAGCCTTGCCTCAGACTCGTACTGTATTTGTACATCCCGTAACATGTTTCTGAGTCCATTGTTGAGATAGTAAGACAGGCTAGAACAAGGCTGGTCTCTTTGGGACTGCTGATGCTGCTACACTGGGAGCCAGGGTACTGAAAGAGTATTTTCAGTTGTCTGCTACCACAGAGTCTCTAAATTTCTCACACTTTTCCAAGTTGACTCATTTTACTGCAGGAGTTGGTTGAGAGATGGGAAAGGGCCTAATAGTGCGGTAAATAAAATAATAAGCTCCTACCTTATCCAATGTTTGCATAATCTGTGGAACACAAAATAACGGATGGGAGCTATATAGATGCTTCTTAACAGTGTTGCAACTGCAGGCTTTCTGTGTGAGTCAGGGAAAGACAAAGGCAGAAGAATCAGAAGAATACTCTTTTTGTAATTATATAAATATGAGAGGTGGAGGGAAAACATTTCCCATTTTTGTGGTGCGAAATACAAGTGTTTGTGCTGTTTCTTTACTGCATAGCATTGCATGCTCTCTCGGGTGCTCCAAGCCTGCAGCAATCATGAACATACTCAGAATTCCTTGTCTAGTGAAGAAGGTGTTCAGGTCAAAGTTGCTGCAAACCAACATTTTTGCTTGCTTTTTTCCTAGGCTTTTGGACAGATCTGCTTACTGCCATTCTTAATGAGGTAAGAGTGGGGAGTTTTCTCCCACTCCGAGTTTTTTTTTTATCTTTTTTTGTGTTTAAGGTACTTGCATTGCACACTGCTTATAGGTTATCTGAAATTATATTTTTGAGAGGAAAGCTGCATAATTTGATTGGAGAGTGAGTAAGATTATTTCATAGATGTTTGCAAGACTACTTTTTTAAGTACTGTCATTTGAGTGGGTCTCTATGAGAAGAAATCAACCTTTTTTCACATTCATGCAGGTGCATAGAAACTGTATTTGCCAGCTTTTCTTTTTGTCTTTTGTTTATGTCTCTTTGCTCTTTTGTTAAAGGACAATCTTTTTTTCAAAGCTGGTGGATGTGCAAATATGCTGTGCTTATCACTAGTAGGGCTGAAAGAATAGTAGTAGTGGGGAGGTGAGGCCAGACATGAAGTTCAGAGGTTTTGGTGAGTTCTTTTTAATGATGTTCACTATTTTAGGTCAGCCTTTCCTCTTTCTCTCACATGTGTTTGTGTTCAGAAAATGATTTCAGGTATACTTTGCATTAGGAGACGCTTGGGTAAGAGGTTCAGGAACCCCAGGATCATGCTTTTTTCACATACTTTGCCCATCATTTGAAGGGTCATCTGTGCAGATCCCAGGACACTGAGAACTGTGTCACCCCTGCATTTTACTTGGGATGTGGGCTATTTGAGCAAGTCAAACCCAGGCAAGTGTCACTGCTGTTATACTGCAGATCATTCCTGGGTATCTGTGACAGGGTTTTGATTTCCTTGCTTTATGTGGTCCAAGCTATGGATTTATGATGCAATCCCTGTTGTATTTGTTTGCGAACAAACTATGCTGAAGCAGGTCGTGGAAAAGTCTGAAGAGGTGCTTGTTTTAACAGGATTAGTGGTTGAATGTGTATGGCTTACACTACATTCTCCTTTTATTATCCTCTCCATTCCTGTCTTGTTTGGTCTGTGTATGAGAGGTCTAATTAAAGTGAATCAAAAACTTCCACCATTTCTTTCACAGCTAGGGTTTCCAGAGGCTGGCCTTATGTCAAGAGGTAGGAGGCTTTGTTAAGCAAGCAGAATAGATTTGATGCTGCATTTAGGAAAGATGTGAGAGAGATTAGCTTGTAACTGTTGCAACTCTCTGCTGTGAAAGCAGGCTGCTAAGACAAAATGTTCTTGAGTAAGGTTCCTTCTGAACAGTCTGAAAAATTGGTCATGGTCGAGGTTGAAAACTCCAGCAGTGACTCTCTCTTGTTCAGGATGAAAAACTTCTCGCTTATGCGTTCCCTTGACATTCATGAAGATCCCACGTTCATCCCCGAGGTTGCTGCGGGGGTTACAGAAGACAAGTCTGAGGCTGAAAGCACTTCAGATGTCATCAAGCAGCTGACAGATGCAAGGTCAGTATGCGATGTGTGAGGGAGAAGTGGAATAACACACGTGCTGGCACTGTTACATTAGTGGGAAGCTGTCATTGTCAGCAATTTAGATTGAATTCTTGTTTCCATGCCCAGCCACTTCACAAAACGAATAGTACTGTCAGTCATCCTGCCTTTTGTAACTTATAAATCACCAGTAATTGCAAGCAACGTGGAAGGGAAAAGCTTCAGGGAGTCTGCCTATTGGGGAGAGACCAAAGTCTGCCCTTTCCAGGGCTCTGGTTGCACTATTAAAGCAGATACATTTAGTGTTTGGCTAGTCCGTGCATAGATCCCTCTAAGTGAGTTTGCAGGAGTGCTGTTTCTTGCCTCAAAGAGAACTCCAGGTTGCTTGGAGGAGAGAAGGAACACAGGTTTTAAAGAAAAAGATGCACAAGAAATTAGCTTTGTTAGTGATGAGAAATGGTCCATTGCTTATGTGCTAGAGCCGTTGACTTGGTGTTGAAGGAGTTTGCTGATGTGATCCTTGTGTGTGCTGCACGATGCCTTTTCCCACTCCTGCTCCACACACCAGATATGCTGCTGGCTGCCTCTGGATCAAACTTCTGACAGAGGTCCTGGGAGTTGGTTCACAAGTATATTCCAGCTAGGCTGTAATATTGCAGTGGTGAGTAGTGAATGTAAATCTGGCATACATTTTGAACAGTTAAATGATTGATGTATTTCAGTAGGAATATGAAGAAACTAGAACATACTGGCAAAACTGATCCCTTATTTCTGTGGCATCCATAGTATACCTGTTGCCTGGCTTGTGTGGAAGGAGTCTGGCAGAGTGTGAGGTGCAGTGCAGGGGCTGGCAATTCACATGGTTTGCTGTGAGTGAGTGATGCCCAAACAAAGCTGCCTTTGGTGGTTTACAGTTGCCCCTTTTAATCCTTTTTTTTTTTTCTTTTTTCTTTTTTCTTTTTTGTTTGTTTTTTTTTTTTTTGCAGGTCTGATTCTGCTAAGAACGGATTTAGCTTCAAAGGGATCAAAGACTATCTGGAATGCTACCGGTAGGTGAAATTATGGTCTGGAAACAACCTGTCCCGCATGTTTTTCTGATGTGGGCTGCTTCTGTTCCACAAGCTCCCAGGCATCTCTTTGTTAGCATTGTCCTTGAGGTGCCACTGTTTATCATCACTTCCTACTGTTCTTTCCCTTTAGTAAGATAACAAAGGAAAGTCAGCTGGGAGAGCTGGCACAACTTTACAAGTCCTGCAAGGATATTTAAATACCATTTTCTTTGGCTTATTGTCAGTCTTCTCTGAGAGAGATTTCTACATATCTTGTTTGCTCAAACACACGAGTGAGAAGTAGATCAAGGTTGATCTGGATTATGCAAATTGTGCATACTGTGGGTCTCTGATGAACACCTTGGTTCCCTAGCTCCTTGTGCTTCTCTGAGCATGGCACCTGCTTTCACCCAGTAAATGTATCCAGCTTGGAAAGAGCTGAAGACACCTCCCTGACTCTGGGGTTCCATGAGCTGTTGGCTGCCTGGTAATGCTAGCTGCCTCTGGGACATGTGCCAGGTGTGGAGCCCTTGGATAAATATTCTTGCACTCCTGGAACTTGTTCCACAAGGGCCACCTCTGCCTGCAGGCTGTGGCCTTGGAGCAAAGGGCTGACACTGCAGTCTGGTGTTACAGGTGCATCTTGGCTGTGAGGAATCTCTGAATTTTGTGTCAGCCAGAGGTGGTGTGTTTGTGGTGTAACACAGCCTTTGCCACGAGGGAGGGAGGGTTTTTTAAAGGTGGGTTATGACAGTACTGCTGGGAGCTCCTTCTCTGTAATGGGAGGCCTGCATAAAGGGGTTTGGCCTCTTGGTCTTAGCTCATGATGCTGAGAGTTTCATAGCTTCCAAGCTTTCAGGAACTTAAAAAGCTCAGTAAAGCTGTCAGCTGTTCGTTCCTGTTTATCTGTCTGGTGGTTCAGAAGTACCTGGGTAACTCTTCTAGCTTTTGCCCCCACTCTAAGGAGCATTCAGTGTAGGCAAATTTTCCACTTAAGGAAAAGAATCTCCTGTCTTGATGGTATCGACTGTGTTCAGATCATCACCACACAGAGATTCTTACCCAATTCTTGCTTAAAGCTGTTGCAGCTGCCGTCTTGCTGCATGGGAGACAAACCTTGTGCATGGATGTGATGAGGGGAGGTCTTGTAACAAACTCCCAACTTCTGTCCTGTAGGAGTGGGAAGCTGACGCCATCCCAAGTAGCCAAGAACATCATTGCCATGTTGGAGGACTGCGACAAATCCACGCCCCCACTCAGAGCCATAGTGCAATGGGACCGGGAGCAAATAATGCTGGTAATGTGTGCCTCTGGTAGGAAAGGGGCCTCTGCCACCCCAAGGGCAGTAGCATCCATTAGAAGGGGCAAAGGCTCTTCTACTGATGTATTGCACAGAAAAATAAGTACATTTTTCCTTCCTCTATGTTTAGAGGACTACAAACAAGTTTGCTTTCCTTCCTGCAAAGAGAGGTAGCATTAAAGCAATCTGTTTCCTGCTGGATGACTGTTTATAATGGGACTTCTGTGCTTATGTGGCATCCATTAGCATAGATGGTTCCAAGTCGTAGTTTCCCACCAGCATATGGTGGAAGAAGAAGGAAACTTTGAAAGACTGGCCAAGAAAGCCGTTTTTGATATCCATTCCAATACTGATGATGACCTTCAGCTCAGCTAAATATATATAACATATGCTTTATGCTTTGCTTTTCTCTGTGCAGATGGCTGAGGCCTCCACTACTCGTTACAGGAATAAATGTACCCTGTCTTGTCTGGATGGCATCCCAGTGTGTCTGAAAGAAGAGTTCAAAGTGGTGAGTTTCCTTGTCTAGCTGCCAGTTCCTGCTGCAGGTGGTTAACCTGGACAACTCACTGTGGCAAGGTTTTCAGACCAACTCCTCAGCAAAAGCCTGAGAATATGTTTGTAATAAGGGGTTGTACGTGGGTTTGCAGTGAGTAGGATTAACGAGTTTTGCAAGGTGAAGACAGATCTTGCACACAGCAGACGTGTTCCATATCTTGTACTGATCTCTTTAATCCACAGGGAGTAGAGGGTGGGTGTGGGAAACAGTCTCTTATGATGAAATGAGAATGTATAAAAGCATCTGTAGGGTGGGTGTAACTGTCTATATTTCTCAGGCACTGACACTGCTCCACTGGCAAAGCATCCCTCTCTCCTTACTTTAAAATATATGTGTCAGAAATAAGCAAGTTGCTTTGAAAATCCCTACTGACAAAGATTTTTGCCTGTGGCCTAACAACAGCTACCAGTAAATACTCCTGGCAGTGCCATCAGGCTGTTGTAGGTTCTGCAGAGTGCTACCCCTATGGCAGGAGTCCTGTTTATGTACAGATCCTTCTATTGCTGCCTGGAACTAAAGAGTACTTAGCATACCCTGAAAATAAGTCCATCTGTTGTTTTGGCATTCGACTAATCTTGGTGCCTGGTTTCAAAGCATGCAGATCTGAAATGTAGCTCTGTCCATAGAAAGATGGAACACAGAGCTCTGTGCTGTGGGGCCAAGGTGGTTGTTCTGCAGGCTCTGGGCATAGCAATCACATTGCTGCAGGGAGGCAGGCTTTTACCATGTACATGTTTCTGCTCTTCTATATCATGGTGTGAAAAGGACTTCTCTGCGTGGGAGAAGGACCAAATATTGAAGGGTTAAGTGTCCCTCCTAACAGCTACCTACACAGGACAAATTGAAAAGTGATGCTCCCTAGCCTGCCCTTACCTCCATAGGTCCTAATGTCTGGGATCTGTTGTGATGTTGGAGTGTGCGTGTGCACCTTGCCAGGGTTTTAGAATGAATAATTAGGTGTCTTCTTGCTAAGGTACCTTACCATCACCGAGTGGGAACAGTGTATCTTGGGACACAGCCAGAAACAGAAGATGCTACTGTGGCCAAGAAGCTGCGAGAGGCTGGGGCTATCATTATTGGGGTCTCAAACATGCATGAACTAGGGACTGGAACAACTGGATGCAACCCTAATAGGTAAAAATCCCTTTCCTCTCCCTTGCCCCTGTCTAGAAATACCTATGACTGTCCAGAACTCACAGGCAAGGGTACGAAAATAAGGGCAAGCATGTGAGGAAAAAAAAAAAAGGAAGCATGACAGAGCCCTGGGCTATGAAAACCCAGCACTGTAGATTTGAGGGTTAGAGTAGCTGTGGAAGCCTGAAGGCTCCTGAAACCAAAGGAAGGAGAGGCTCCAAGTGTTGTCTGCTGAGTAGGGAACTTGGTTTGTCAGGCCTTACAGGCCTGGAGGTGTGAATGTTTATAGGATGAATGGTAGACAAAAGCTGTGGCAGAAAACAAATAAATAGTCATGTAGTGTTCAGCCTCAGTGATGGCTGAAGGCCTAGAACAGGGAGAAGGAGTACAGTCATCTCACGAGAACGTAGTGGTTTTACTTCCTAGCTAAAACAGGTTCACTGAATTTGCTTTACTGTGGTGAATTCTCCAGCTCTAGCCAAGCTGAGAACTCAGTTCCAGAGCAGTGGTGCTCACGGCCTTGATGAGCCTTGTGTAGAGCCACGCCTGTTGCCTGCACAGTTGGGTGGAACTAGGGCTCCCCCTCGGTGCAACAGCGTGCCAGCGTTTCCTCACCGTGGGAGGTGGGCTGGACACCCAGTGGCTTGGCAGGGCTCTGCTGGCTGGGGGCTGTGGTCAGCCTGGAGACTGAGGATAAAGGGCAGAGCTGACTTGCTTGTCTGTGAGGATTGCTGGCCACCAACTGCTCCACCTTTTGGAATTGCATAACGCACTCTGGCAGGCAGTGATGGAATGGTGCCATTGCAAACAGAAGAACTGAAGTGGCATCTTTTCTCTTGCTTTTGGCCTGTCTCTTTCGGAGAGGCTGCTTACGCTCACAGGAGATTGGACTCTGAGGCAGAAGTCTTATTTGCATCCTGTTTTCTAGGGACACCTTCTGAGATTAAATGGCATCTCCTTACCAAGAGATCAGAATCCTTGAGCTGTGTTTCTGGATCTTTTCCTGCCCTGTAGTGCACACAGTCCTTCCTAAGAAAAGATTAAACAATCTTTGTCTGCTTCAGGTACCATAAGATCCCTAGGAATCCCTACAATCCTAACCACTTCACAGGTGGGAGCTCCAGCGGGTCAGCAGCAGCTGTAGCAGCAGGTAGGTGGTCCTAAACAGAGTTGGTGGGAGGAAGGTCCTGAGCCAGAGTACCTCAAGCATTTAGTTTTTATGGGGAGGGGTTAGATTTAGAAGCTGGAGGGAACTTCTAGCTGAACAGAGAGCTCAGTGTACTGTCTTGGATACAGCTGCTGGTAGAATGGACAGGGCAACATGATGTGTCTCTGATCACAGGCCAACGTGTGGGTTTTTTGTAGGTCTCTGCCCTGTGGCTATTGGCACAGATGGAGGAGGCTCTGTGAGGATTCCTGCTTCGTTCTGTGGTGTGGTGGGGCTGAAAGGTAGAGCCCTTTAATCTTGGAGGGGTGTGTGTTTGTCTTGTTTGCTGTTTCAGATAGAATGCCACAAACAAGTCAGGTACTTGTTTATTAATTCCTGTGAAGTAAAATTTGACCAGAGAAAACTCTGAAATATAACACCCTGAGAGTCATGAGGGTTAGACTGGCAGCATGGAAGTATTCTCTACTGTCTGTTGAACAGATGTTCAAGAAACCTAACTTAACTTACGTTAAATGCTAAACAAAATATGTGTGCTGCTTTTCCTTTCTACCCTTTCCTTTCTATCTTTCATCTGAGACAGATACTGAGCCGTTACTCTCTTTCCATCCTTCACATGTGGTCAACTTGACAAATCTTGATTCGTCTGAGGAAGATAATGATAATGACAAAATGTAACTGGTCAGAAAGGTGATAGGAGTATTTGCAGAGGACAGATGGTGTTAGGCATGAAGTCTCACTGGTGAGCTGGGTGAGACCTCCCATGGGGTGCTGTCTCCTGCTGTTGATAATCCTGCTCCTGCCTCTCCATCCTCCACACCATAAATGCTGCTTCTGCATATTTAAATACAAATATTCCAAAATGTCCCTGCATGTATTTCCCCTCAACTAAATAATTTCTAAGGGAGGAGAACAAATTTCTCTATTCATTGAATGCATGTGTTTCACTGATGAGACAGATCATGGTCAACAGAACAGGGCACTGAAGGATGAGAGACTGGGCTGTGAAACAGCAGACATAAAAGTGACTGGCAGGGGTTTGTTGTTTGTCCTGGGTGCACCAGAGCCATCTAGGTGGCTCTTCCCAGTGACTGCTGGTACCCAGCTAAGTCTCATTTCTTGTTCTTCAGGTACGTTTGGGCGCATCAGTTGTCATGGCAGCTTGCCAATCTCCTACTCCACAGTCAGCGCAGGTAGGAGGACTTGTGCTCCACTTCAGAGACCTTGCTGTTTGCTGCTCCACAGGGGAGGCGATCTCTGCCTAGAAAAGATGGGGAGAGGAAGGTACTATTTACCTCTTATCACTTTTTTATAGCTGGTCTCTTTTGCAGGCCCTATCTGTACGTCAGTGGCAGATGCAGCCATTGTTTACAGTATCCTTGCTGAGCCAGATCTGCTCTATCCATATGGTAGGTGAGCCCTCTGCCTCCCTGAGCCCAGATGCTCTGCCTTCCTAGAGGCATCCTAGAATAAAAGGAGGAACTCTTCTTTGTTCTCTGCAGGACTGAAACAGCCCAAAGCAACCCTATCTGGTATGTGTGCTCCTGACCTGAAAGGCTTAAAACTGGGAGTGGACTGGACATTTTTTAAGGTGCCTGGTTTATCTCTATCTTTTTGCTGCTTTGCAAAATAAGATTTTAAAGGAGCCCACACCTGTCATCATTGGAGCTTCTCATATTCAGTCTTACAGCTGGAAGATAATACAGCCTGTGTGAAAACATCAACATGGAGATATTTTTTTCTAAGGCAGCCTTTTGAGTAAGAGTCTGTCAGAGGCATGAGGAAAAGTAATGACTGCTGCTGATTCTATTGGAAGCAATGCTTCTGAACTGATTACAAAAAATAGTTAGTTTAAAATCAAATGAGGAAACGCAGTGTATCCACTGGGTGACTGTGCCATAGCTGCCAAGTGTTATTTCATTATTCCAGTGTAGAAATTGGGCTTGCGAGCTAGTACTGCTTGAAAATTGTAATGCAGCCCCACAATTGTGCTCAGGATTTCTTCCTGGAGTTAAAAAAAAACTGGCTCTGCCACAGTGCAGAGGAGGAATATTCTATCCTCTGGAAAAGGTGACCTTTCCTTTTCATTAGGGGTGTGACCTGCAAGCTGTTCTCTTGCAGCAGATGACCTAAGGCAGTCCTGTAGGACTGTTTCACTGCTGTTAGGGACAGGAGCAAGGAAAGCTCTGTGAGGGCTGAAGTCCTGGTGAATGTGCTCACCAAGTGGAGGAGAGCAGTTAACTAAAGTCTGCTTGGTTCTTTCCTCTTATTCTTTAGGCATGTGATGCTGAAGTCCTGTCCGCCTGTGAGAAAGGTAAAGAGGAAAAGTCTGTAAGTCTCTTACTGTGCCTGATGTTACGGTGTCACTTGGTGCTCCTCTTACATATGCATTAAATAGATCCTGCCTCAAGTCCTTAAAAGCAGTTGCTTAAAGGGGTCTGGCTGGATAAACAGCAGTAGCTTTGTATTGGGGAAGCCCCCCCTGACTGCTGAGGGTTAAAAAGCTCAGCAGTTGTAGGCTTGTCGGATTACAATGGAAGAATGCAGTCCAGTGTGCTCAGCCTCTGTGTGTATAAAGACAGATCTGTGCTTGGTAATACTTACTCTGCAAGCTTTAATGGTAAAAGACTTTTAAGGGAGGGCCTTGTTTCACAACATAATGCTCAGTAGTAATACAGTGCTAGGTCTTTGTGATGTATCCAGTTCTCTGGTATTTCCTTGAAATCAGCCAAGTGGTGCCTTTAGGGTGCCTTTGTCAGAGTTTAGACTAAGCAGAATTGACGCTGGTGAGTACTTGGGAGTGGGGGAGTATGCCTCTACAATGCCTGGTATAGTAGTTTCATTGGAGCTGGGATAGTTCACAGTATTCAGGCTTTGTCTGGATTTTCTTCACCCTCCTTATTTTCATAGACACACTTCTACATTTATAGCATTTTCTTAGAAGAGGTGGGCCATAGGCAAGCTTGGCTATTTATGAAGAAGTTGAGGTCACAGAAAGAAGAGGGTTCTTTTCAGACTTCAAAAGAGTCACTTTCCCAGAGTCTTGGTGTTCAGCCTTGTTAAAGTGCATCAAGATTTAGTGACCCTGTATTGTTTACCTGGTCTCTTGGGTATCCCCTGGTTCCTCTACCATTATGGTTCAGAAGAGGCTTTGAATGGGAATATCATGATGCTAAGTATTCACTTCATGCTGATAGAACAGTGGTCATGTGAAGTGCCCAGGGAAACATTGTCAGTCCTTTTACTCTCTGGCTTAACTGGGAAGGTGGAGGGATGAGGTGAATTTGCCTGAAACACAGCAGGTAAGTTAGGAACCTGTCTGCAAGCCCCTGCCCTGTTGGAATACTGAGATGTAGTTAGGTTGAAAGCATCTCCCTAGGAGAAGCAGCTGCAGCCATTCATGCCACGTGGTGCACTGAAGATGCTTGCCCTGCAACGGCCTATGGGGTCTCTCGCTCTGCAGGGGTTGGGGATTTGCAGCCTTTCTGTGAAGTCTGGTGAGCTCAGGGATGCTGTCTGTGCTTTACCTGTCCTGTACACAGCGGTGAAGCACCTGCAGAGTTTGGGAGCCAGCGTGGTTGAAGTCTCTCTTCCAGAGATGGAGGAAGTGCGAGTGGCACATGTGATCTGCATTCTCAGTGAGATGAGGGACTTCCTGCAACCTGACTTCAATAAACATTTCCATGAAATGGTAAGTAGCAGCAGCTTGGAGCAGTGTCAGTAGTTGTCCTGGCTGATACAGAACAAATGTCATGTCAGTGAGAAACCTGAGGTCCTCCTGCTTCTTCTATGACAAACTACCTGTTTGATGACTACTGATACAGAAGAGCAGACCTGGAAGAGAACTCCTGTGCTGTCACAGTTCAGTTTCCTGCAAGCAGAGCCTTGATCAGTGTTTTTTATTTCAGAATTTGGAAACTCGGGCTAGCCTGGCCTTTGCTTCCCAGTTCACAGCTTTGGATTATATTAAGGTAAGTAACATACTGAGGGGAAGGCTGAAGAGGGGAGGCTCCTAGTGAAACTGTAAAGGTGGGGTAGGGGCTTCTCCTAGCCTCCCCATGCCCATGGGAAGATGTCACCCAGCTCTAGCTGCCCTCTGCTGTGAAAGCGTGCTGGATGGTGGGGCACCTCAGAGGACATGCCACCTGTCCTGTATCCTGATTCCAAATGGTGTCTTCTTTTGTAAAGACAGAGACCCTGATGGGCAGAGTCTGCCAACATCAGACATGAATTTTGTGAGCCAAGAGGGCCCATCCGACAGTATTCTCTCTGCTTGCAGGCGAATCGACAGAGAACTCGGAGCATGAGATTTTTGCAGGAGATCTTCAGCACTGTGGACTGTATCCTTACACCAGGTATTGGCGCTTTTGGCTAAAGAGCCAGTCCTCAACAGCTGTGTGGTGCCTTTTAAGCACAGTCACTTCATTAACTTTCCCTCCTCAGTGTTAAAGAGCATGACACTTGTGCATACACTTTGCTGTGCCTTGCACCTTTAGAGGATAATGCAGCCTGATTAGAAAGACTGCTGTGTATTTCTAGACATATTGTTTGTATCCATGGCACTGCATCAGGTTGCCCAGAGAGCCTGTGGAATCTTCATCCCTGGCAATGTTCAAAAGCTATTTGGACGTGGTCACAGGCACCCTGCACTAGCTGGCCATTCCTGAGCCAGAAGGTTAGACAAGATGATGTCCTGTGGTCCCTTTCAAGCAGTCATTTTGTGATTCCTCCACAGCTGTTCCTTGCACTGCCCCAAGAATTTATGAATCTGACCTCTTGACTGGGAGCAGCGATATGTCCTTCACAGTCCGGTCCATGAGGTAAGGAGAGTGCTACTTCCACTGCAGAAACAAAAGTTTGGGAACAGCTGGAGAAGAAGAACCTCAGACTGTAAGGCGGGAGAGATTATTCATAGCTGCCTTTACCAAGAAAGGATGAACTTGCTGCTGTCCCCAGGAATACTGATGACATCTTTTTCTCTCTAGGTTCATGCAGCTTGGTAACTTCACTGGGATTCCAGGCCTTGTGGTCCCCATTGGATATTCTACTGCTGGGCTTCCAATTAGCCTCCAGGTGAGTATTTGCTCTTTGTGAATTCTGAGGCACAAAATCCCCAGCTGTCTTTGTCCTGAAGCATCACAACCAGGTCCCTGCTGTTCCACACAGCTCATTTGAGGAGCCAGCAGGTACTTGAAATAAAAACTTTAGGTTGGGGGTGGTTTGCCTCACACCTGAATGGCAGAGGGTCTCTTCGGGTATCTTTGAGAAAAATTTGTCTTCCTGTCTACTTGCTTCAATACCCAGTATCGGTCACTACTCCTTCCTCTCTTATTTCTCATTTCTGTGACTTCTTTAAATCCTTTCCTCTTGAAACAGGTCTCATTTAAAGGAAAGATCTATGTCTTGCAATGGAAAGTCATACAGCTGCCCTTATCCCAAATACAGCGATGCCATACTTACTAGCATAAAAGGGGAAAACGTCTTTTGGGGATGTTGGGGGGGGGGAAATTGTTTCCAAGGCTTTCAAGAGCATCTCTATGTGATGATGCTACTTTTTTTTAATTCATTCTTCTCCTTCTGCCTCTCATCTTCTCCCAGGTCATGGCAAAATGGTGGGATGAAGCTGTTCTTCTGAGGATCGGCGTAAAGCTAGAGCAGTTCCGTGACCAGACCAAAAAACCATCAATTTATTATGACATCCTCGCATGATGGAGCAACCAAGATGGGGAATAAGTCTGTTTTTTCCTAGTCTGACCTGACCAAGTATTAGAGTGAACTTGTTTTCAACGTTCATCTGAATAAGGCTTAGTAGCAGGCCCATTTGAGGAATGGGGACAAACCACTGATCTAATCAAGCACTGAGGCCGAGCAGACAAAAGTTCTGCTCCCTGCTTGGTGGATGGTCCAGTTTATACTAGGGATACTAATTCTGCTAGCTAGTTGGGTTTTTGCCAACAAGGGAAGCTGCAACTATCTTGTACAATTTCTTCCCATGTAGGGGTCCTGTGTAGGGGTGGAAGACAGTTGCATCTACAGGACTGCATGCAGGCAGTTCATACTACTGTACATGGCAGGGTACAAGCTCTAGACTTTACCCTTCTCATGGAACTCCTCCTCCTCCAGGACAGAACAAAGGTACTGTTTCTGAAGGGGAAAGGCAGCAAAGAATGTCTGGCTCCCTCGGAACAAGGACGACCTTAACACACCTGCAGTTAGGCAGTGTTTGTTTTGGCCCTGTACTCAGTCACTGGGAGCAAACCATAAAAAAAAAAAACAACCATATGGAAGTGTTGCTGTGCCTCTGTCCTTCGTGCTGCTAACAGTGCAAGGTCAGCCCAATGGCTGCACAGTGTCTGGGTGTGCTCACTGCCCCAGCGGCCTACCTTGAGCCTGGCATGCAAGGGGAGGAAGAGCCAGACCATGAACCCTCCTCGACTCTGACCCAAAGCCCTAGTGCAGTGTTCTGGCTGTCTTCTGCACATCTCCATTTCCCAGGCTAAGCCTTGGAGAGCCTCTTTTCTCCTGCTGGTTGCTTGTATCTAAGCCTAGTATCATCTATGTGTCCAAATGGAAGAAACTACTGGATAATGCTCTGAAATACTGTTTGAGGGGTGCTGAGCCAGATATTAGAAACAGGTGAAATTTGTAGGAAATGCTACTGAGCTACTGCAAAAATTGAAGCTGGGTGCAAGAAAGGTGTTGCACAAAGCCATATGCAGCAAAGAGCCTGCTCTAGATAAGAAGCCAATCTTCTCTTATCTTTAGGAAGTACTTTGAAGCAATCAAGGGAGATGTGGATTACTACATAAAGCATGACATGGGTGTTAAGCCATAGTGTTGTTTTACTGAACGGCTCCAGACTGTAAATTCCCTCGTACCTTTGTCCTGCCAGTAACATTAGGGCCACATGAAAGAAAAGGCTTAGGAGTAACTAAACCTAAGCATTTGTGTTCATTTTGGGATTAATGCTTAGAGGCATCTCCTATTGCCTACCTTATCAGGCATCCCAGACTTGTGATCAGGCTGCTGGAGCAGCTGTCCTACAGACAGCAGAGATCACTGTGTTCTTATGTAGCTTGGAAGGAAAGAAGAAACAGAAAGTAGTTGCAGTTTCTCCCAAACTCAGTACAGTTTTGGGATTTTTTTTCCCATACCTCCATACTCTTTAACTGGAGCTAGCACTTTACTAATGGCTGCAGTTGTCAGATGGCATCTGTATGCAAGAACATTGCATTGCTGTCCCTGCTTAATTACCTGAGTTAAAACATCAACTCCTACCATCAGCTGTCACCAGCATGCACAGTTAATTATATGGTTGATACTGCTTTTTATCTTTAATTCCTCTATGGGATACTGTCACAACTGTTTTTTCACTAGAGTCTAGTATAGCTCAGCTTTAGGCAGAACAGTCTCAAAGGAAAGCATTTCCTCTATTATTAATGATAAGTTATTAACATTACCAACATTCATTAGAATGAAACTGCCTGCTGAAATGTACTGCTTAGCAATGAGGGGGTTGGTAAGTGTTTCACAAGAATAAATTTCAGCTAGGAACACTACTGCTTGAAGGAAATGGCTGAATATTTCCTAATTCAATGGTATTACTCAAGGAATTCGAGATGAATGTCTGAAATATTCAATTACCATCCTGCTAGATAAACCTATTTATTTCAAATCCCTTCCTAAATGCTACACCACCCTAAAATTATAATTTCAATATTTAGTTCATTCTCTGGGCATGGTGAGGGAGCTCAGGTTGCTAGGAGGAGAGAGGCTAAAGTAAATAGTTATTTTTTAAAAATACCTGCATCCTCCTAACAATGGGAAGAAGAAAGAACTGAGTTTTTACTGACTGACAGTAACTCAGCCTCTCTTTTCACACACTGCTTCCTCCCTTTGCCTAAACATATCTCATCAATGCACATTTCCAGTGCAAGACTTTCCTGGTACTGAGGTCACTAAAATAAACTTTACTCATCCTGGTGAAAGGCCCCTGTGTTTCCTTTTTTCCCCTGGCTGTTAGTTTATCCAAATTCTACAGCAGACCAGTTCCTAATTAACAGCAGTTCTGTGAGCAAAGCAGACACAGTGACCACACACACAATCCTGTTGCTTCACATAGATATATGTATGGGTATAGATATATGGTATATACACATGGAATTTTTTTTTTATATATATATATAAAATAACACCTTGTTTATAAAGCGACATTTAATTGCCACTGGTTCCCTTCCCGCCCCACAAAAACAATAGTAAACAAAATATAAAATATTTTAAATCTTTATAAACGTCGCAAGAAAAAAATAGAACTGTACGAAAATATTTTTTTTTTTTCTGAGGTTCCCTCCCTGCCCTGTGGGAAAAGGAAGAGGAAGAGAAGGGGTCTGGCCGGCCTAGTGTGCCTTGAGTCCGTAGTTGTTAAGGGGGTAGGAGTAAGCCCTGCCTAATACTATCCGGTCCCGGAGGAGCTTAAATAAGACATAATAATTGCAGAAAAGGATGAGGGCCATGGAGAGGGTGTGGTTCCACTTCTCTGAGCGCAGCAGGGAGTAGAGCTGGTAGCAGACCACGCTGCCTTCGATGAGAATCAGCAGGTTGAGCAGCCGTAATGGACGGTGAAAAAGGAACTGCAGGGAAACAGTTAAGGAGATATTTCTGTCATTTGGTGCTGGCTTGAAGTGAGGAGGAATATGGACATAATGCAGGGCAGAAGCAATGCTTGTGCTCCAGCCACCACTAGCTGCTACTTAGGGAAAATGGTACAAAACAAGGCATGTAGAAGTGGCATTTTGCTTGAGAAGGGGAAGCAGGTGAAATAAACCTATTGGCCCGCTGACCCACTCTCCCATTTCCCTGGAAGATGTTAACTGGAACCCTCCTGGGAGAATGCCACTGCCTGCTGGGAGAGCTGCACCACCTCAGTGAGAAAGCACTGACAAGGCAGCTGTGGTTTCCATCTTGCCCAGGGGTTGCTGTAATAGTGGATGGGAAAGCCCCGCTGCTGCCAACGTGTATTTTGCTCAGCAGCACCAGCCTGTCATGTGACACTGAACTCTGTCCTGCACGGTCTGCTCTGCTGCAGCTGGGTTTGAGCCTCTCCTCCCTCCCACAGTCGTAAGGCAAGCAAGCAAGAGAAGAGATACTTGCATAAAAGCGGGCATGGGACACGTCTGAAGGCACTGCTACGTTGTAAGGCCCAACTGCTTTATACAGGCACCGGCTGCGTCGCACCAGAACTCCCTGTGGCCATATTGTGTTTTCTGACCAGCTGCGGGAAACAATGCCAGAGCGTTACCATCTGTGCTCCCAACCCCCTGAAGGCTGGGAGTTCACGGGAATGGACTGCATCTTGAAAAACACCAAAGCCTCTGCCACAGGGACATGTCCTAGCTCCCACTGGAAAAGCACCGAGGGGTGATCACAAGCCCATTCAATGGACTCTGAGTAATACGAACAAATGGCTCATAGTGCAAGAACCTCGTCCACTGCAGTGGAGGGGGCCACCCCCTGCCTCTGCTCCAGATACTCTCCAGTGGCCAAGAAGAATCTCAGCATTTCTTTCTGGGATGGAACCAGCAGCGACTGGAGGAGCTCAGACAGCTCTCTAGAGCAGACATTTCTGTTTTCAATGAACAGGGCCATTAGAGTTGCATGGGGAGTGGAGACACATCCTCAGTAGATAAGCACTGCTGGCATTTACTTGTATCTACTAGAACATCTCAGCCCCTTGCTAGGCATGCCAAGCCCTGCCCATCCCCACACTCACATGTGCTGTGGAGCATTGCTGTAGGAGCCATGTTCTAGTTTCTGCCACTTGCCGAGGTGGGCGGCAGACCTGTGGAGCAGGTCACAGTACTTGGGAGGCAGCAGCTGCGTGGTGAGCATGACAAAGGCATTGATCCACACCATGATGAGGTGCTCGCAGGACCAGCGCATGTCGTAGTACTGGGTGCTCTGCAAAGAGACCAGACAAGAACTTGGCACCACTGTGCCAAGTGACAAAACAGAAGGAGGAGTAACAAGGGACATACTGCATGTGCATCCAGCAGACCCACACCACACGTTACAGGCATGCGCTTTTGGACCGGTGATTTTGGAGGGTTACAGCTTAGGAGACACTCAAAACTCCCTTCTCCTTGAGCTGAAGGAGAAAGGGCAGGGGATGATGTTGCAGCTGGTGCATCTCCTCCTCCAGCAGCAGGTAACAAGGCAGTGTGCTTGCCACAGAACTGCCCCAGGAGCACCAATTGCACCAAGACTGCTACATGGATTGTGGAGCCCTGCCCACTTCTCTGCACCAACTGGAGCTTGTTCAAGTTAGAGAAATGACAGATGAAAAAATACAACCCCCACACTGACAAGAGGTTCTTGGATTTAGTTTGCCAAGCATCCTAGTTGGCTCTAACAGGCTGACCACCAAAGCCTTTGATCCAAGCACTCAAAAGCCACGGTGTTGGATCTGAGACGGGTAACAACAGGTTCTCTTTTCTAGGAAGAACACAGCTATCCATCTGCCTAGGACAGGGGGTGGGAGAAGGGGAGTTAGTAAGTGGGGTGATGGGACTAGAGGTGCATCACATTTATGGCAATACCTATCTGCCAACCAGGAGCAGTACTAGTGCACTCCGGATGCAGCCATGCTCCGCTATCCGGGCTGCCAAAGGGGAGACAGAGAAAAGGGGAATTAACCAGGAATCTGGCCTGGCAGCAGTTCACACAACAGTCAGAAGAGACGGCGGGCAGGGGCACAGACAGAGCCAGACAACAGCTACCTTCACAAAGCACAGTGGCAGGAATGCCACGTAGTAGGCACTGAAGAGAGAGTTGAAGAGAACTTCCTTGATCCTGCGGTTGAAGTCTGCTTTTAGGCACTCCACCTCATTGCGGATGAGATCTGGGGAAAGGGGGCAGCTGTGGGTGGGGATAGACGTAGGATTATTGAACTGTTCTCTCAGGGATTCCCACAGAAGCGAGAAGAAGTCTTTGACCAGGCTGCTGACAGCTGAAGCCCCATCATCCGCCACCTGGTCCTGTACCAAGTAACCACAGTCTGCAGGTAGAGGCTGTGCTCTGCTGTCCTGGTGGAAGCAGCACAGAGGGACGTAGACACCAAACCTGCCATGAAAGAAAGAAAACAATGGCTGAAATAGCAGCCATCCCAACAGGGAGCGGGGGGCCCCTCCTCAACAGATACTGGCCCTGACGACAGTGACAGCACATAGGAACCCTCACTCCAGAAGCTAACAGCCAACTCTTCTCTCCACTGAAAGGGCAGGGCCTGCAGCTTCAACACCTGTGCAGAGAAGCTTCTTTAAATCCCATTTGTAGAATCAACAATCCCCATGACTCAGTCTTCAAGTGGCAGTAAAGGCCCCTCACACAAACAGCAGTTGAGACAATTTGCTTCATCAGCTCAGTGCCACCTCCCCCAGTCACTCCTGCTTTTTTTTTAATCCTAAATCAAGGAGACATTACAGCCAACAGCTCTGCTTCCCACGGTGGCTCATGGCACTCCCAAGCAGCTGTGCTCCCCCTGCCCAGTAGGTACAAAGTGGTGTCACTCACGGGTAGCCCAGGAAGAGAAGGTTGAGAACAGAATGGCTGCGGAAGAGGTTGACCAGAGTCCAGCAGAGCACCCATCCACAGAGGGTGAGCAGCACCAGGCGCACCATGTAGTGAACTGCTGATGTTGCACCCACCTGAGAGGCCTGCAAACGGAGAGGAAACATTCAGCAGCCCTTGAACAGTTAGTGCTAGAAAATGAGCACCAGGGATGCCTGTGGAGGAGGAGCAGGGAGAGGGGTGCCAGGAGGTACTAGAAGAGGGTAGTTGCCCTCTTCCTCTCAGAAGCCAGGAAACTGATTCTCTTATGAAGGTAAATGCCTTTGATTTTATTAATAATTGACAGGATGCAAAAGATTCAAATAATCACAAGTTGTGAGGCATGACTAAAATAGGGCCTTTGAAGAAAAATTCAGGGCTGCAAAGCAGAAAAATGTTTTTGCTCAAGTCCCTTATTGCTCTGATGATAGTCCAGGATAGCCTGAAACCCATTTTCTCTTTGTCTTTTCTTTAGAAGGATCAGATTTCAGCATTCTGAAAGGTCACAGTTCACAGCTCAGGTGATGCCTTAAGTTTTAATTTTTATAATTTAAAATCCTGTACTGTCTAGAGTATAACTCTGAAGTTTCTTGTAGTCTGTTAGCTGCTGCTCTCTTAGGCCAGATAGACATAACAAACCCACTCCAGGCCTGCCCTCCAAGGACACACAGCCTGTCCTGGGCCCAAAATGTAAACCAACATCTTGGGAAGGGGGGGGTGAGCTTGGAGAAATGACATCATTAACTGAAGCTTTAATTGGAGATTTAACCCTGATATGCAAATAGACAAAACTTATAAAAGTGTGAAGAACTCGTGACCTGGGGTCCATCTTGGGGTCCACCTTGGCAGTAGCCTCTGGCTCCCCAGGGTGTACCTTTGAAGGCCCTCCAAATACATACCGACCTTTATTCCCTTACTCTTGTCTAGTCTCTGTTTTTTAGGTGGCCTGATAAGGCACCACAGGAAAGAGAAGATGTACACCTTGGCAATCTCAAACACAGATTTCCATAATTTATCTCTATTGCATGTGCAGGCTGCAGTCTAGTGAGGAGGCACCACAGCAAGAAAACCTGATCCAATCTCCAGAGGAGAGAAGGAAACTGAACTACGAAAAGATACTTAAGGGTTAGAGCCAATACATGGGATGTGCAAGAACCCGCATGGAAGATTTCAATGCAGAAATTTCAGTCTATGGGAAGTTTTACAGAGGCTGTGAACATAAATGAAAATGGAAGGAATCAGATGAAAAGAGAACTTCAGAGTTCCCACCGTCTCCATTCATCTATTCAACAGGACATAACTGTCCATTTATTTTATTAACTTATTTTTAAACACTGCTTAGTTGCTTAGCCTAGAGCTGTATTAACCATTTTAAAGTGGGCAAAACTTCTATTTTCCTGAAAATGACCTTTTACAGAGACCTATTTGGCATGGTTCTGCTCCCACAAACACAGAGAAGAAAGGTCTCAAAATCTGTGGTGACATGACCACAGTCTGAGTTACTGAGTAACCAGGTCTGGAAAAGAAGTTCTACCAGTATTCCTGTTTCACTTCAGTGTAGTCAGACATCCTCCTGACCTTTCCCCCTCTGATCTCCTGTTCATTCCTCTTGTCTTGGCCAACCTCCCTATTTGCCTTTTTGCTACCTGATTTGCAATTCTCTCAGCCACTTCTCTAGCACGAGATAGTGGGGTACAGCGTTGTGCCTGCAGAGATAAATAAGCAGTAAGTGGGACCATTTCCATCTCCTCTTAGATGCAGAGGCAGCAGAGCTACCTAATACTGCAGGACATGACTGGTGTCAAGGAGAAAACTCCAAGGCAAAAGGGCATCCCCAAAATCTTAGTCCTTCACACCCAGACTTTTCTGAGGGAAGAAACCCTCCAACCAGCAGAATTTTCTTAGGCCATGGATGACCATGTTCTGCAGCAGTTCTAGAGGCAGGAGAGGGAACGGTGGGAATGTTACCTCAGAGATAAGGGCCCACACCAGCCTCCGTGCCAGCATCACTGTGATGAACGCCGCCAGGTGGTAGTCAATGAGGTGAAAATTCTGAAGGAGGAAAGAAAAAAGGTCTTCACCAGGAAAAGGGACTCTGAAACCACCCAGATGGGCTGGGACTAGAAAGCTGGCTGCTGGAGAGTACATCAGGACTGTTAGGACCTCATGTAAGCACTCCCCAAATCTCTCTACTAGGGATGAGAGAAAAGGGATTACATTAGTAACACAGGAATGTCTCCAGAAGCAAGATCTCCTTCACAGGGAGATTCCTTCCCATGGAGAGGTTTCCACAGAAAACAAAACAAACCCACCCTTCAGGCAGGTTTGGGATCAAAGGGACATCTAGAACCAGAATCCTACTATGGAGAACAGGTTGCAGGTTCTCCACGGAAAAGCCCCCGAGCAACCAGAGGAAGGGCAGCCAAAATGGAGTCCAGAGCGAGCACACCAGCTCACTTTCCCTCTTGGTCTCAAAAATGGTCTGTAGCAACCAGTGCTTCCTGATGAAACCAAGCTGATCTGAGAAACCTCATCTTCACTGGCCATGAAGACATTCTCTGGCTGCATCAAGCTAGATACAGCTCTTACAATTTTTCAGTGAAGCTATCAAATATATTCTGGCCAGCAGAGTTAGCAGACTCCAAATACTGCTGTTTGGTACTTCAAGGACATTTTGGGTAAAAAAGAATGCTTGAGTTGTGATGGGAATAAACAAATGAACATTGAATCCTGCCGGGTAGGGGGCCCCAAACAGAATGCTTTTACTTCTAAGCCAGTTGTGTGCAGCACGGCAGAGCTGAGCAGGAGGCTGGCGAATGGAACACCAGCACCACCTGTCGGTACAGGTAACTGAGGGACCACCTCGTGCTCCCAAGCAGCCTTAAGGACACGGTTCCAGCTGCACAGGCTGGCTTTACTCATGTGAGACTTACTGGCTCACAGGCAGCTTATAGGGACAGCAAGAACACTGAAACCGAAGAAGGTGAGAGCTTTACACGAGCTGAGGATCTGACCCCCTCCCCAACTCTGCTGCTGACCTGCTGTGGGGATCCTAACGAAAATCTGCACATCTGCCTCCTCTCAGGCTCTGTTGTTTTGACTGGGAAGGGGCACTCACAGCAGGAGACAGCTCCTGGAGTCTCAACTCTGTGTCAAACCCTAGGGGATAGCTAGGCCATGCAAATATCTGCAAGAAATTTCCCCTGAAGGAGTCCTGCTGACTCCCCTCTTTCACCTGCCATATATTTTCTCCCCTGTAAAATGGGAAATGATATGACCCTGGCTGATGGGGGTGCATGTGAACTTTCATTCACTTCCTTAATGTCAAATGCTTGGTGATTCCTGGACTGAAGAAGCATGAAAAGAAGCTGTATAATGAAAAAGCCCAAGTGATGGCACGTGCTGGGGAACTAACCCCCGAGGTGCAGGAAGCAGGGTGATTGTATGGGTACCACCAGACAGTTTTGTAGATGTTGATGTACTGAATGAAGAGGGCTACCAGAAGGTAGATGAAGAACAGGAATTCAAAGAGAAGGCTCCCATCCAATGGAAGTTCAGGGATCCGGCAGTGACGCACAGGCTCTGGAGTAATCAGCGCGGTGATCGGAGGCGCCGAGAGGCTGATGGCACTACCATTCCTGAAGCAGATGGATATCACTTACTTGGTAAACATTCTACATCATCTCTGACATTTTTCAGGACAGAGAGTGCTTGAGGTTGTAAATTTGAGACTGGGCACTACTAGGGGAGAGGTAACAGCAGTCTTACATTCATATGTCTGACATGAGGTTGGTGGTGAGCATCATCTTAGCTCAGACAAAACCCTTATCCAGAATCTTCTCTGGGCAACAGCTCGATCTGTCAGAAGTGCTGGGACATGCCCAGCAATATTTCAGTAAACTTGCAGATTGAGGAGGAGAAGTACAGAGCAAAAACCATTAAAGACTCTGTGCTACACCAAACACATAATATTGGCTCTTTCCACCCATCACCAGGACATTACAGTAGCACCCAACCTCCTTCTCCAGCATGGCAAAGTGCCCATTGTCTTTCTGTTCATAGTTATCCTTTTTAAAAGAGGAGTAACTTAAAATCATTCAGCCACTTCCTAGAGGCTAACCTCTCAAGTGTTCTCACACTCCCTTCTTTCCTAGCTTTCAGAGGAGGCTAGGACAACTAAAAGCTCCAGCATACTGAACTGATGGAAGAAGTGTCTGTGCTGTGTCTGACTGAAACCAGATAAGCAATGCTCTTCCAGGACTCTGGGGCCCTGACTCCACAGTCTCAACAGTCACTTGAGTGACTCAAGAACCTCAAACTGTGCTATCTGTCCCTCTGCCTCAGACAGAGAAGTCTGTAAAGGCCAAAGCTAAATGGCTTGGATTGCTCTACTCTGTAAGAATGAACCTATACTAGGGCCCCAGCACACAGCAAATAGCTTCTCTAGTCTGCCAACTTTTCTATGGAAGGAAGTAATGCTGGGCCCTTTCAGTTTTCATACTGAATGTGGTGATCTCAATGTCACTGTGTGTTCCTGTTTCAGCCCCCAACTTCCCCAGAAAATGGAGGTCATTTTTACCAGCTATAAGAATTAGTTTTATCTGCAACCAGCAGGTCTAAAACAGAATAAGGGCATCCTCCTGCCCTGCCTTTCTGTTATGGAGGAGGAGGAGTCACAGCTGTGCTCTGATGTGTCACACTAATTTCCCCAGGGCAGGGAAGGCAAGTGAGCGAGACAAGGACTCATCATTTGCTAGGACTCACTGCTCTGGGAACTGCTGCAGGAAAGACAAATGGAGGACTATGTGATTTCCACCTCTGGCTGTCGTGACCACAGTGAGTGGTGAAGGGGGGCTGAGGCCACTTCCACAATCCCCTCCATGGGGCTGGTTTTAGTGCATGAAGTCAGAAGAGGGGCTGCAGCAGGAAGCATGTACCACAGCAGAGCTGAGAAGAGAAGCTGGAAGAGGTTTGTCACGCAGGACTTGTTCCCTCTTGGATGAGCTACCTCCTAATGCCACAGTGGAGGGCCCAAGATTCCCATCTCCCAGTCCCCCACTTTCACCACAAAGCCACACTCCCGTGCAGGGTTCAGGGTGGATCAAGGCTCCTTGCCTTCAGCACTGTCCTAGCCACAGGTGTCTCAACAACCCTACCTTTGTCCTCACCTGTTCCTCAAACCAGTACCGTTCCCACAGCTGCCGCCGACCAGAGTCTGGAGAGAAGGCAAAGCTGAACGGCTTAGCTGCTGCCGGCTGGGTCCCCTCCTTCCACCGGGCATGACCAGGAACCAGTCCACTTCCAGTGCCTCCAGCAGGCTGTGCCCCGACACCCAGACAATGATCCAAAAGCCTTCCCAAGTCTGCAAAGGAGGCAGAAACATCACTTAAGCTTTAAGCTGCTGGTCACCCAGTTCACACTCCAGCCAAGCAAATTCATGCAGAGGGAAGTCACCCTCACATACTCAGAGCCCTGTGGGACAGCCATCACCACTCTAAAACACTGTGCCACTTCAATGGCAGCAGGTCAGGGTCTGCTTGCACACCCAGAATGACCACCATTGAAACTGTCTCTAAAAAGGGGCTGCCTATAATAGCTATCAATGACTGATAGCACTTACTGCTGGCTGGAAAGCACCACTGAGCATGTCCAGAGCTGGAGATGACACAAACGTGTGCTTTATTTCAAAAGCAAGCCTGAGAAGAGCCCTCTCCACGTTGTGGTGGAGCTCCTAGAGATCCACAGGTCTTTTTAGCCACCCAGCACATTACGTGCCACACTCTGATGCTGGTAGGTAATTTGGACACCCTCTGGCAGAGCTCTGAACAGACAGACTGGTGCCCATGAAGGGAACTGCATGGTTCAGCTCCCTCCTGTGCTAAGACTGCCCAAATGACACCAAGGTAATACATCCATTTAAAAGTGGGTTTACTTAGCAGAGAAATGCAGTAAAACACACGTGTATGTATGTACTTCAAATGCACATATGGGCAATCACATAACCCAGCCCTCAAAAGAAAAATAACTCAGAAGTAAGCTTGTACATATTTCTCTATCTATTTATTTTTAATGACACACTTAAATCTATCAATTCCTTAAACTGAACTAGTATGAAAGAGGCTGGGCAACTCAAAATATCAGAAACAATGGTGGCATTTCTGGCACAGACTTTATCACTTCCCATACAATTTTTCTTCTATTTCACTGGTCTGCCAGGTGACACTGCAAGGATTTTGGCAATCAGGAAAGTTTCCAATGGAAACACATAGCAGACATAAGCCAGCGAAGGACTGAACTTGAGTGCATGTGTGCTGTACAGGAAAAGACACTGAGTGAGCATCTCACTACAAGGACTTCGGTGTGTCTGTGTGCCTGGAATCTAAATCAGCTGCCCTTTTGGAAAAATATCATAGCCAGAACCAACCCAGTGGCCAAAAAAGCACACCCACCTTCTGGGAAGCTCTACACGTAGCTTTGAAATATACAGATGGAACCTAAAGTCTATCTATAATTCAGTCATCACCTCCTTTAAAATCCTGAGAAATCACAGCTGGCAGAAATGCCAGAAGTTTTCTCAGTGAGTCACAGACTGTCACCATGAACACAGTGCGCAGGAGTACTTCTCTAAAAAACTCCCTCAAAGAATTGCCCTTTGTATTAAAATTTCCCATCCTTCATCTCTACTGTGATGAACAACTGTCATGGTTGAAACCAGGATACCAATTCTCGAACTTTCAACAAAAATCAAGATGTTTCAAAAGATGAATGCTTTCCACATACCCACATGAAAGTCACTTGGAAAAACCAAATCAAACCAAACCAAACCCCCAAAAAAACACATCAAAAACCAGAGATCCTGAAGAGAGGAAAAAAAAAAGAAAAAAGGAGATGTGAAAATGCATGAAAGGCAAGCAAACATTGGAGAATTTTTGGTTTGAGGTAAATAACGTGTTTTGGCAGACTTTAAAACTCTCATATCTCCAATAACAACACAACAGAGATTGAAGCCTTCCTGACCTTTCTAGTCAAGACTTAAAGCTTTCAGACAATTTTCCCTAGGATGTTCTACAGTTTTATTTGGGAATATTTATATTTCAGGAATTAAATATTGTCTTGGGGTGACAAATATAAACAAGATAGTTCTCCTGCATGTGCAAGATGCGCAGGGGCAGGAATAAACAATGCAGAATTCACTAAGGGCATTCAGACACTTTTGACGAGTAGCTAAAGTGAAGAAAAAAATGAGAAAAATCTCTGAAAAAGAACAAACCTGAAAGCCATTTTAAGCCAAATTTAGCTACCACAGGGCCTGTGGTAGCTGAAACAACTGGTCTGATTCGACCTACAGGATATTTATGATAATGGATGCAATATGTTGGTGGTCTAATTAGTGCTATTAACAGTGGAAGGTATTTTATACCACATTCAATAAATCATGTAAATAATTTAACAGGTCTCATTAGTATCACCCCATTAGTATGCCTCACACGCTCGCCAATACAGACAGTTGGACACAAAGTAATCGCAATTCCAGCCCCTGGCTTTGCAAACCAGTAAAATGCAGGTTTCTACCAGTAAAAACAACTACCCATGGAAAGAAGCCATCCTTAACGTCAGTGCACATATTTTAAATGCACTTGAGTAAGCCCTTTCACAGTGATTCATGAACATATAGACTGGGCAGGTCCTCAAGCCAAGCTTTAAATAACTTCACTTTACTAGAGTTAGATCAAATTAGGTAGGCGTTTGTTGGAGCAAAATCTGCCTAAGAACTATTCCTTTTTTGTTTGCTTTTACTTTGTAAAACTAGCCACACAAAACTTAAGTTCCAGAGATAAAGCTAAACAAAGCAATGAGATTACAGATCAGATTGACTCTAAGCCTGGATTTTTTTGGCCTTGAACCAATCAACAGCCCTCCTTTTTGAGGAGAAAGACATGGGGAAAAGCCTTTTTATAGCTTTCAGTTAATAAACAAAGGCATGATTCTACTTCGAAAAATATGTGGACAAGAAAAAAGGTGTCCATAACCCCTTACTCCAACAGATAATATTCTGAGTCATATAAAGTATTAATGAAGAGTCCACCGTGCTCCCTTCTCTGTTTGCATTCCCCACCCCATCAGTGATCTTATTTTATAAAGTCATGCAGAAAGCGAGTAATGAAAGATAAAAGCTTTTCCCGACAAGACTCTTTAGTCCATTAATGTGATTCCACACTGTTCTTTCCAGTTCACCTACCATTTCCCTCAAAAAGTAAGTCACATCCTTGTAGTCCCTTCATGCTCAAATCCTCAGAACTGATACTACCTAGCCTCCAAGATCTCCTCTCCAAGGCAGGTGTGGGCATCATAAAAACACATAGGCAGGATCTGAGGACCAGCTACAGAACAGCAGACAGTGGTCTTGCCCATGCACAGGGAATGGGTGTGGGTATGGACAGCTCTTGGGTCCTAGGACAGATCATGCTTCAGGACAGAGACAAAACCTTCATTTGTGACACAGTTATAAGAAAATCCAGAAACAGAAGGCATCAGATGCTTTGACTTCCAGTTCCTGTTTTTAGGACTACAGAAAGCACTTGGTAATTTTTCTTTTCTGTGCAAAGATATCCCTCCTGCCCATCAGCTCCCCAGCTACCTTGATGAGGCAGGATCGAGGCAGGCAAGAACCACAGCAGTGTGCAAGACTTTACTGATAATGAGCTAGGCAGACGAATTATTCACCAGTTCAGAGGTGCAGCCCTGTCCTGCAGCCCTGTCCTGCTCCCCAAGGACCATCACTCAGAATCATGCTCCTGCATCAGCAGCTGCCCAAACAGCTCTTGCAAGAGGCAAATCAGGAGAGAGTCAGTGACTCATCAGAATGGAAAGTGTGCCCGGTTGCCCATCTCTCTGCTGGAAGCGCTACAAAGCGCAGGCAGTTATTTTGACGGCCTTAACGTTTCGTAATTGGAGAAAACTCCGAGCCTCTCCAGTGCTCTTTGGAAGCTCGCTGCACTGAGGCATGAGAACTCTCAGAGGCTGGAAAAATTCAAGTGGCTCTCCTTGGCTCCACAAGTCCTACAACCTGTTCCTTGCAAGAGCAGAAAGAGAAACGTGACCATCCTCACTTGCAGCAATGTGGCTCGGAGACCACAAGTCTCTCACTGCAACTCTCCGTCTCGATTAAAGCAGCCTTCTTCCTGCCGAGGAAGCATGACAGCTGGGAGTGAAGCAACACATGGTCTCTGTGGTGAGGGACTCTGCCTGCATCTTCAGCAACACAGACACTCCCAGCAAGACTTTCCATGCAGGGTGTCCGTGCTCTAAGGAAACACACCTGCCATGTGTGCAGTGCTCCCTCGCAGGGAAGCACAGGCAGCCACCCCCACGACACTGCAGAGCTGCAGAGCACTGACACAAAGCACGATTCACTTCTGAAACTGAAAATGCTCTCTTGGTTGCTAAAACCCTCAATTCAACTCAGTGCAGCTGGTCAGCCTAACCCTGAACTTGCAGTTGTCCAGCAATTCCAATAAAACCTTTGCAAATTATGACACAAGTTTCTTTTGAACTTTGAACTTCGAGAGCCCTAGTTAATCTAGATTATTTTTACTTCCTTTTAGTGTGACCTTTTTATTTATTTATTTAAATTTAAATTAAAAAACAACCAAACAAAAACAAAACCCCATTCTGACAGCTGGAAAAACACACAAAGCTATTAATCAATTCACCCAAAAAAATAACAAAAAGAAAAAAAAAAAATCACCAGAGAACAGAGGAACAGCAATGGCTGCACCCAAGCTTTGGTCACAAGGCTACCCTGTCAGCACCTTCACATCTACCGCACCAAAAGCCAAAAAGATGCAAAACTTCTGTGAAAGCCCTAACTTGGTCTGGGAAAAAAATAAGCATTTGGTTGTTGCGAGGGAGGAAACAACTGTCAGGTTATCAGATGGAAAGCTAAATATTTGGCTTGCACAGAGCTGCCCCAGTGCTAAGTCAACACAACCTTTCAACTCCTGCTGGATCCAAAGGCACACACCCGCCACCTGGCCCAGAGCTGGGAGGCAAAACCGGTTAGGAGGGAGGTCTCCAAGTCAGCACATTTTCCAAGCCCTCATGCCATACAGAGTGATGGATTAAGAGGGGGATTTGGTACAGAGAGAGACAGAAACCCCCCCTGAAGTGCAGCCCAGACTACATCAAACAGGACAGCTGGGTGGGGAATCACCACTGTCAGGTGGTGCACCAGCAAGACTAATTTTTGCTCAGTGACTAAGAACCAAGAATGTCCTCTGTAAAAACAAAACCAATTCCAGGTCAGCGTAGGCTTTTCTGATACAGCACAACTCTGGCTGAAGAGGCTCCGCCTCTCAGTCCTTTACACAGATGCCAAAACCAAAGGGTCAAAGTAGGAAGATGAATGAAGGCAAGAATTAACAAATGGCATCTATACTGTATGACTCAGTTCAAGTGTTTTCAGCAAGGAAGACTAGAGCTAAGCAGAAAGGTAAGCGGGAAAAATAAGAGTTTTAGCTAAAAACAAGGGGAGGGCAGTGCCTGCCATTTGTAGCTGCCACAGTACTTCAAATACCCACATATAAAAATGGGAACAGGAAAGAAAAGTTTTTCAGGAAAAGCCTCTCAAAGTTAAAGTGCTGTAAGCTCAGTCAGCTCATTTTGCAGACAGGATTAAGGATAGGACATAGACTTAAGTTCTGAATACTCTAGACAAACAAAATTATCCAAGATACTGAAAAAGACATTTTTAAAAACAGAGAAATCCTATACATTCCCTAAAAATCCCTTCAAAGACCTTACTTTAGGGGGTGCAAGGAAGAAATTTCCAGGGGTATGCAGGCAACAGTGTCCTCTTCAGACCATAGGCGAGTTCAAATTTTTGTGAATCGGAAGAAAGCTGAGACACACACTAAGTGCTCTAAACAAACCTCTGGCGAGTACAAGAACAAAGCCACAATTCCTGGTGCAATAAAATAGTATTACCTTATATTACCATATAATTACCTTGTGCAACTAACTGCTGCAGCAGGTCAAGGCAAACAGCTTAGGAAGACTTTCATGAATGACTGTAATAATTTTATGAATGGAGACAAGTGAATTTATATTCCAAATGAATGTGAAAAAAACCAAAACAAACCCACAACACAAGACCCTCAAGGCTCAGCAGCTCCAAGTGGCCAATAACACTCCTCACCAAGCCAACAAGTATTACACAGCTAGCAAGACACTAACATTTTCTTTGGCTTCATCTGATGTATACAGCAACACTCACAGCCAAATACTGGATCTAGGAATAAAGAAAGCATTGGCTTGTTCTCATGTGAGAACAAGAGAGAATTGCAAAGCTGAGCTTTTCCAGCAGCAGAGGGAAATGCAGGCCTGACCAGTTGGGTCACAGTCTATTTCGGTCCTACAGTTCCCATGCTTCTGAATTGTGTGGGGAAAGAGACAGCAAGCCCAGCCTCATCCACAGTGAGAGGCCCAAACTAGAGAGCTGGAAGGAATTACTGAGCCAGACAGACAGTTCTCTGAGTATTTAACAACACAGAAGTTTTAAACTCCAACCCCACATTACTGATAGAAACTGAAGTTCTGTTTAGAAGGGGACACCAGTTGGGAAGTAATGCTAACTCACAAGGGCAGTGTTTCAGCAGACACAACACAGGCAAAGCTATCAAAGCTGGCCGTTAATACAATTTATCAACACGCACTCGCTCCTAAGTACATCTTGCACCCAAGCCCTTCAGTACACACTATGCACAGCCACAGCTCTGCTAAAACACAGCTACAGATCACTCTCCATTACACCATGCCATGTGCAGTAGCTGGGAAGGGCGGGGCATTTTAGGTATGGCCACTGAAATAATTTTTTTCTAAGACATCAAAGCAAATGCACAACAAAACAGATCACTACTGAGGAAGAAAAAGAAGAAAAAAAAATAGAAGATGCTCATGCTTTAAGAGCCCATCTTAAAATTTTCCATCAAGCAAGCCACCAAAATATGCATTCTCCTCCCAATCTTGAACATAAACTCGCAGTCTAATGGTCTGAGCAGAGGCCAGGACGTCTTTTGCTTTTTAATCTTTCCTCTTCAACTGACTTCTAGGGAACTTGTTTTACCAATGCAGACCTCAGTTTCCTTATCCAAAACAGGATAAACTGTTTAGCAAGTATTTCTCCTCCCAAGGGTCTCTGTATGTAGTAGTGAATATTTTTCACAGTATTATTTTAGCGCTTTAGACAAGCTTTTTTTAAAACAAACAGAAGCAGCTTTCCTGCTGGTTTTGTTCCTCTGCCAATCCCTATGTTTAATTTAATGGAGATCAGCCATGATGACAAATCGTGGGGAATCACTAGGATTTTTCTATTTTGTCCTCAAATAGCTAAAAATAAGGCAGGCATCTGCCATCTGTAGCAATGAGCTTGAAGGCATGAAGTAGAACACAAGTGAAAAACCACTTGCTTGAGCCTTACACAAAGTCATCACACTGGCATTCTCAGCAGAAAGTATCAGTGAGACAACACTTTGCACATCCCTGACACTGAGGAAAAGCAACAATATTGCAGGGAATTCTAAACAAGTTGTAATTCGTATAAATCATAAATTTGCTTTAAAACATAAACACCATATGAGAATGCATTGACTCGCCTCTATTTGCCACTTGAACAACAGGTTCAGGTGATATAAAAATTCCCCACAAAACAGGAAGTCATCAATTCAAACTCCATGACTTTGGTAGGCAGCACTCAGAATTTCGTATGACTGTCTACAAAGCAATTACTCCACCAGATTGGGACAACGCAATAGGATACATTAACCCTTAGTATAATTAATTATACTGAGACTAATCCAGCTGTCTGAACCTGCATCCACGCTCCCTTGTAAGTATTCCTGAGCCACAGATGTCTACTGATAATTTTGCTTTAAACCAACAATTCCAAACCCCCCAGTACATATGGATGCCACTGAACCCTGTCTCCTGGTACAGCTCTCTTCATGAGGCTGCATAATACCCACTTCTCACCAGAAGTCTCGTTTTCATTTGCAATACTCAAAGAAAAAAAAAAGTCAAGAAAAGGTTGGAAATAACTCACCAATGACAAAATGGCATGAAATCTTCCAGGAAAGTTTGTGAAAGCTAATGAGCTATTTTCCCAAGTCACATAGCTACTAGAGATTTACCTCTGATTTTAAAAGTCCACCTGCTAACAGCTATGCCACTTACCTAACTGTGGTAGGGTTAGAAATAAATGCACTAAAGTTCCAATTTTAACTGCCAGAAGAAAACTTCTGCCAGGATTTCATGATTCTGAGGCACAGGGAAAGCACTAAGACTGAGGAGCAGGATGGTCTCAGAATCACTACTACCTTGTTGCTTTCCACATCCATCTTTAGGAACTGTAATTCTGCTGAGGAGGACTGAGTGGCCCAACTGGTTTTTGAACTGAATGCTCATGCAAACTGGAAGCCACCTTAACAAACATTTCTAGCACATATGCTCTTGGATGTATTCTCAAATATCCAGATTTGGTGCCTACAGAAAGAAAGAAAGTGTTAAGTTTTATGACAACCAGGCTAGAGTCAATCTGCATTACATACCCTTTCAGAGAAAGATTTGTGCTCAGTGCTACTCAGTTTCAAAATCAGCAGAAAGGTGTGGGGGGCTTCGCCTTCAAATACTACAAATATAATTTAGTTTTTCAATCTAAAATTTCAGAAAAAAAGGTAGTGTCTGAAGAATGCATAGTCAAAAAAAAAGTGATTAGGCCTGTCTGCTTTTGAGTGCTACATAACAGTACACCTATAGTGGCAATGTTACATCAGCACAAATATTGCTAATACAGGCAGGCTGGTAAGATGAGAATAGTTTTATTCCCTTAGCGACCACAGAATTTACTGTGGTAAATGCCATTAGTGTCTCTGAAAGACAAATAATTCAGCAAGATGCTAATCCGTATATTGCAAAAAGTTTTTATAAGAATTTATCTTCTTACAAGCAGAATAGAAACATGCTCTGCAAAGTAGGAAGCAAAATGTTTTATCCCCATTTTACAATTCGAAAGACTAAATATAAAAGTAAGAAATAAAAGGCATGAATTCCCTAAATTGTTAATGATTTTGAATGCTCAGGTTGAGGCAGTATAGACGCCTCTATCAGTAGGAATGTGGACACCTTGAGCTTCTGAAAGTCAAGTCTCAAATGCCTGCAAGTCACAACGTCTGCAAAGAGACAGCCATGAATGAGCTGTACAGGAGGAACACAAGTGTTCCACGGTCTTGAGGTCAGGAGTACACGCTGAGCACAGGTCACTGTGTCACTGATATCACCTGAGCTTCTCTGTTGTTCCAAATAAATCAGACCTGGAAAACATTCCCAGCTGATGTGCTGGTTTGTACAGCAAAACCTGAGGCAAAGATGCTCAAGAACAGAAACAAGGAGTAGCTGCATCTACACCTGAAGAGCTTCTTCCAGTCAGATAAGGGATGACAAAGAGCAGGAGAAGTTTTAGCCCAACCCCCAGAGGGGTCAGCATTGCCTGGCTATCACCAGATAGCAATAAGCACCAGTGAGCCCAAATTTTACTAGCAGAGTATCATCCAAGCACCTTGGCTGAAGGAGCCTGCACTCCAAGAGGTGCAGCTGGAAGGAGAAATGAGTGTCAGAAACAGTCCAACAGTGTTGGAGTGTCCAAGAGTGCCAGGAGGTGAGCCATGGAGCAGACTGTGGGTTTAAAAAGGGCTGACATCCTCTGCCTTCAGCATCCTGTGAAACTGAAGCTGAGCCATTCTAGTCCCATCCCTCTACTACTGTATCCCTCTCCCAGAAAATCTCTTCTGGTCACAGTGAGTTAACAGACAGAGGAGATGGTTACAGAAGGGATGCCTTGTCTCCAAAAATTTTGTAACTCACCCCTTTGTAACACAGACATCTCATTTCTTCATTTACAGTCGTAACAGACGACAGGGATGCGAGGGGCCCCTTACTCACAATGGAAAGCATGCATGAGAGCAATCAGAGATCGCAAACAAAGCTGCCTCTGTTTCTGCTGTATGTTCACGTTAAAATGATGCTGGAGTAGCGAAGGAGTTGCCTCATGTAAGAGAGAAAGTCATGTGCCCAACTGCTACCCTATACAAGGGAGCACGATTGATACCCTGTTTTCCCTGTAGTACAAAAAAGAACAGCGACAGAAATGTGCACCCACATCCATTCTGGAAACGGTACCTTATGGCGGGTTGGATTTGCCTGGACTTACAGAAGATTGCCTCAGCTCTTCGTCTTCCACAGGACACTGCCCTTGCAGGACTGGTTAAGTAGGGACAGCGCTTTAAAAGCCCACAGCACACCTTCCCGTGATCCCACGCAACTCCCTCGCGTTTAATCCTCAGCCCTCCCTACCACAGAGCACCCGGCTCCCAGCAGCGTCCGTGGACCTCCTGCTCTAACCCAGACAGAGGAGGAAATGTCTAAAAGGAGAAGCCCGGGACCAAGTGCCGTAACTTACCAGAAGGACGGAACACACCCGGCAGAAGCCTCCCCACCACTCCCCCCACACACATACACCAAGTTTCGGAGGGCGGCTGCGGCGGTGCCAGCTCGCCGCCCGCCCGGGGCGCCGCGGCTCTCCCGGCGCG
>VZRR01005327.1:700197-733148 GCA_013398015.1 Oreocharis arfaki
CCGGCGGCCGCGGCCGGCCCAGGGAGGGCAGGAGCCGCGGGGCGGGGCGGCGGCCGCGCCGCGCCGCCATCTTGGTGGTGGCAGCCAGAGCCCTGGCGCTGCCGCCGGCCCGTCCTCGCTGCTGGGGCTCCTCAGGCAGGCGCTCCGTCTCGTTTGCTCCGGAATCACCGGTTAGAATAGATACAGTAAGCTCCACACCGAATTACACAATCAGTCAGGTTGGAAAAGACCTCTGAGGTCATGGAGTCCAACCTGTGACTGACCACCACCTTGTCAAAGAGACCGTGGCACTGAGTGCCGCGTCCAGTCTTTCCTTAAACACCTCCAGGGACCATGACTCCACCACCTCCCTGGGCAGCCCATTCGAATGTCTAATCATCCTTTTAGTCGAAGAAATTCCTCCTAATGTCCAATCCAAACCTCCTCTGGCACAGTTTAAGACTGTGTCCTTTTGTCCCTGGGAGAAGAGGCCAATCCCCACCTTGCTGCAGCCTCCTTTCAGATGGTTGAGAGAGTAATAAGGTGCCCCCTGAGCTTTCTCTTCTCCAGGCTAAACCCCAGCTCCCTCAGCTGCTTCTCATCAGACTTGTGCTACAGACACTTCACCAGCTCCATTGCCCTTCTCTGGACTTGCTCCAGCATCTCAAAGTTTTTCTTGTAGTGAGGGGCCCAGAACTGGACACAGGAATCAAGGTGTGGCCATGCTTTGCATCATGAGATGCCATTAAAAACAAAATCATAAAATCATAATTAACTGGTTCATTATAGCCAACACATCTATTTATCCCATGGCTGAACATCAGCAGCTGAAAAGCCTTGCTGCCATTGCCACCCTCAGCCAACGTGGAGAAAGCCCGTGTTCCCCTTCAAAACCAGCACAGACTCTACCCCTTATTTTATATAGTTTACATCATGTCAGCTCCCACACTTTCAAATATCCCATCACCCCTCCTGTCTTTTGGTGTATACACATAGATATCATTCCCTAAGTCCATCTCTATGAAATGTCAGTTGAGTTTGTTTTGTCCATGACCTTGAGCTGCATTTGCTGTAAAAGTCTTTCAGGGCAGAGAAGATGGTGTGTGTTGTTGGACTGTTGCATGGTGAAGCCAGTTCTGATTACATCACCACTGCACTTGTCCAGATTCATCGAAGTTCATTCTTTATCAATGTGGTAATCAAAAAGGAGTTGGATTCAGATCCCCAAATCCAGAGCTGGTGGCAATGGGTGCTGCAAAGTGCCCAGTGCACTGATGAGCACATCACCACCATATAAGTGATAACACACATCCTTATACAGCAATTACATCAAATAGTTTAACTAATTATAGTTCCCACCCAAAATCAAACCTTCTTGAGGCACACACCAGACTTCCCCATCCTTCCATGTTACCCATCAAGTGCACCCAAGTCCTTGAGCAAAAGCAATCCCATGGCTTAGTTTTGTCTTTGCCTGAGGCAGGAATAACCCAGACGTTTTTCCCCAGCTTATTTTTTATGCGCACTACTGGAAACTTACCCAGTTCTCCAGTATGTAAAAGTTTTGATTGAGCAGTTCCAGCTTCACTGACAGATTCCCTCGTGCTGTCTAACCAGGTGGCTTTTGCTGAATGTTTGAAGATTCTACCACCCATTGCTCTCAGTGCAGTCTTTAACAGTTCATTGCATTTCTGAATTTTTCCCGGAGGCTGGTGTGCACCAGGGTGTGTTATATCCACTCAATACTATGTTTTTGGCCCAGTTGTCTACAAGGTTGTTTTGGAAATGCGTCCCATTGTGTCACTCAGTTGTTTCTGGCCTACCAGGTCCCCACACGACTCGCTTTTCAAGGCCCAGGATAGTTTTCTGGGTGGTGCTATGGGGCCCAGAATATGTTTCCAGTCCTCCAGTAAGCCCATGGTGGATTTGTGGGAGTGTGATACATTCAATCTGCCTGGCCTCCTTATATTTCAGCCACTGTCCTTCATACTAGAGAGTCTTTAACCACCTGACTTGCTTAACTGCAGCATGCTTCCCATTCATGGATAACCTGTGTGACAGTGTCCACGGTCAAATCTGCCCCTCAATCACAAGCCCATCTATAGTTGCATCGCTTTCTTGATGGCCTGAGGTGTCATGGGCCCACGGAGCTATAAATAATTCACCTTTATGTTGCCAATCCAGATCTACCTGAGCCACCTACTGGTTGTTTGAGTGTCCTGCAGTGGCCTGACTCTGGCACAGGAGCATTTACGTGATGCACCTTCACAAGCAGGTTCTCCACCCAGGCAGCAATATCCTGCCACAATGCAGCAGCCCAGGTGGGTTTACCTCTGCACTGCCAGTTATTCCGCTTCCATCACTGCAACCACCTCCACAGGGCATTTGCCATCATCCCTGCACCAGTAGAAAGGTAAAGTATTGGCCATTTTCCCTCATTCAACAGTGTCTGAAGCCAGCTGGATGGCTTTCACCTCTGTGAACTGACTGGACTCACCTTCTCCTTCAGCACTTCCTGCAACTCATCGTAGGAGACCTGATACAGCTGCCTTCCACCTCCAGTGTTTTCCTACAACGCATCAGGACCCATGAACAAACAGGGCATATTGCTTCTCACTTTCTGATAATTTGTCACATTGTGAAGCCTCTTCAGCACATGCCACCTACTCCTCTGACCATATTCTGAATCTTTACCTTCTGGCCAGTTCATGATCCCTTTCAAGAGTCCTGGATGCCTGGGGTTTCCTATTCAAGGTCATTATGTGATGAGTGGTATCCCACGTATTCCCTGTAGCATCAGTTGTCTGAAGTGCAGAGGAGACCCTCCCTTTGAACATCCACTTCAGTGGAGCTAACCGGGGTGCCAGGAGGAGCTTTGCTTCAGTACCAATCACTTCCAGAGCTGCTGAAACCATAAGCCACAGTTACCTCTTTTTCAGCTGGAGTCTAGCAGGCCTTAGATCCTTTGTATCCCCGGCTCCAAAAGCCATGGGCTTGTCCTAAAGTCTCCCATGGTGCTTTCTGACAGAAGTTCTACAGAGGGTCAATCTTCCTGGCTGCAGCATAGAACACATTTCTAACATCTTGCCCCGCCCAGGCTGGCCCAAGGGCTATTGCATGAGCTGTCCCCTGTTTAATTTGTTCAAAGGCTTGTTGCTGCTGCAGGTCCCACTCTTCTGCTGGGTCACTTGATAGAGAGGACTGTAATTTGGAATGTGCATTCTCCAAAAGCCCACAACACCTTAGAAAGCTCGTGTTTCTTTCTTGCTAGATGGTGGAGACATAGCTGTTGTTTTGTTGATCACACCCACTGGGATCTAATGATGTCCCTCTTGCCTGGGTGACATACAACATCTTCCTTGAAGGGAAACTTTTCCTTCATGCCTGACAGGAGCCACCTCCAGAGGCTGAGGGCTTGTATCCCTTTTCCAATAAGCTTGTAAATTCCCCTTTCCCTAGAGAGTGACCCCAGATGCTTGGCTTCCCTACCCTCTAATTCCAGGCTACAAGTCCCATTATCCCAGCATTGTTGCAGCCAGGTGATAATGTGCTCACCTGGACAATGGATGAAATCTTTTCCCATAATCCATAACACAGTGACAGGTATTGAGTGGTGGTTACCTTCTGTTCTGCTTCTTTCTCCTTTTCTTGTGATGGCCCCACTTTGTCCCCCTTTACTAAATGAGTGGACTTTCATGTCCATTTCTTCTTGTCAGTAGGGGTGGCTGACACTGGCATGTGTTGGGTCTCGGGTTCAGCTGCACTGCCTGTCACCATGGTTGGAGTAGATGCAGTGCCTAACGCTTTGCCATCAGATCCAGAGAGCATCTCACCGCCTTGAGGTACTGAATAGTGTTGAACAGGGATCAGTAGGCATGGGCCAGGCCCCAGCACATCTCAGTGACTTGTGCCTGTCTGGAATTGACAGGGTAAGAGCATACTTCTCCCAAATATTTATTCTGCACTTGTTCAGGGAGGAAGTTCCATAACACTGGATGTTCCCACTGTCTTAGGTACTTGCCACTTTCTATCCTACACATCCTGCTACTTGTAACTGTCCAAACTCAGGGAATTCTTTTGGTAGTATTCTTAACCATAAACAAGACCTGGAACATATTCAGCATTCCTGGAAATAGAACCGTGCTGGTTTCAACACACCAAAGACATTCAAAATTTTCAAAATCCTCAATTACTACTATTTACTCATTATTAATAACTACTACTAACTACATTACTACTAACTACTACTAACTACATTACTAATTACTAATTACTAATTACTACTAATCCTCAATTCCTACTGTAATTAGCCTGACAGGAAAGGGGAAGGTGTGGAAGGATGTCTCCACCATAGGTGGTCTCTCGGAGGAAGAAAGACAAAAGGTGTGATTATTGGTAGTTCCCAACAGATGGCTCTCGAAGAACAGAGGCGAGCAATGCTGAGTACAGACACCAGATTAGTCTTACAACCAGCAATTCTATCATATCACAAGCCAGCATTACCAAGTACAATAAAACGATAACCCTAGCCCAGACCTCGAAGGCGATAAAGCCAAGACAGGGAACACATGCTGCAAGTAAAGTGCTCCATAATACAGCCCTGAGAACAAGTGCAATGACTCTGAGAGCAAATAAATCAATGTTGTGACCAGTGACTGTTAGATCAATGCAGCGAATGCTTATAACAAATTTGTTTTAATATGCTCTGGTCAGATCTGTCCTTATCTCAACCCTCAGTACTTCATGTTGGGTGCCAAAAACGATGTTGACACAGCGTAACACCAGCTGGCAAGTAAGTACCACCCAGACTCACTGCCCCACCCACGCCTCAGTGGGATGGGGAGGAGAACCGGAAAAAGGGAAAATCAGTGGGTTGAGATAAGAACAATTTCATAATTGACATAAAGTATAATGTTAATGCAACTAGTAATAATTGCAATGAAAACAGAGATAGCAAAGAGAGAGAGAAATAAAAGTCAAGATAAGAAAAAACAACAAACCAACAGTCATGCACAATACAGTTGCTCACCACCCACTGACTGATGCCCAGCCGGTCCCCTAGAAGCCACCAGTGACTCCTGGCCAGCTTCTTTCAGTTTATATACTGAGCATGACATTCTATGCTATGGAATACCCCTTTGGCCAGCCTGCGTCAGCTGTCCTGGCCATGCTCCCTCCCAGTTTCTTGTGCACCTGCTCCTTGGCAGAGCATGGCAAGCTGAAAAATTCTTCACTTAGGATAAGTAGTACTTAGCAACAACCACAACATCATTGCTTAATCAACATTATTCTCATACCAAATTCAAAACACAGCACTGTACCAGCTTCTAGGAAGAAAATTAACTCTATCCCAGCCAAAACCAGGACAGCTCTTCTGTTTTACTTTCAAAACAAATGTCTGGAAGGGGCTCTGTTAAAATCTTACTAGCTTATCAGTGTGACTGGCCTTGTTTCGAGTAGAGAATTATCCCTCTTCATTCCCTGCCAGAATGCATGTGCCTCATGCATTCACTTTTCTTCCTTCTGCCTCAGCAGCATCCTCACATAATTTCCATGTCTACGAACTGAATCGCAGCTGCTGCTCAGTAAACAGACTGATTGTGTCTGCCTCACTGCCCTCACACCTCAGCTTTGCTCATCCTTCCCCTTTAGCCACAGAAATGACCAATGACAGCCCAGATGTACCAGCAGACTGTGGCTGTGGTTCTGTGTCTGAACCTCTGTAATACACACCTTGTACAAGGAAATCTGCCAAAGCATTCTGTTGCTCCAGATCTGGAGCTGGAAAAAATAACCAAACAGAAGAGTGAAATATTTAAGAAAATAAAGTGTCCTTATCCTCAGTCCAGGTGTCTCTAAGGCCTGAGATGCCTGCTCCAAGAGAAACCTGCTCTTTGTGTGAAGTATGCCCAGGAGATCTTAGCTGATGGAACTGTGCAACAAACCACAGTAAGGTAGGAGATGGAGATCTGTGCTAATTCCACAGAGGTGGAATTCCTTCTCAGTCACAAATCTGAACAGCACTTCAAGTCTGGATACATGCAGATGAACCTTACAGCTGCTGTGCATTTTGACTCAAAGAAGTAACTTTGTGCTATTTATTAAGTTAGGCTAATGACTTGAGCACAACTTTGGCTGGATGTTTTAAAGGTTCACACACCCTCCTCCCCAGCATATTCTGTACCAATTGTTATGCCTACAGAATTCAATAAAATGGTATGGAGACTCAGGTGTCTCATCTTTTCCTTTCTCATCCTTACATGGAAATGTTAATGTGGCCAAGACAATCACAGAGTGACAATTTATACCCACCTTCCCTTGATAATGATATTTCAGAAATAACTTGCATTTGTCTGCCAGGGTCCTTGTGTGCAATCCATGGCATGTTGTATTTTTATCACTGAACTTGTCAGAGAGCTGCATGAAGGTTTGGGTCCTTGCTTTCCTCGTATTTGCAAGGAAACTGTAATCCAGACTGAGCCAAGGAAACTAGTACTAAGGAACAAGGAGCAGGTCAGGCAGAATGGGAAAGACGAGACCATCCTGGTTAGGTTTTGTGAAATCCTCCTTAGTTAGCAGTCTTCTAACTTATCCTTGCTTGGGACTTTATCATAAAATACTGGATTACAGATGTGAGAAGCCCAGCAAAGTACAGAGGCCCAGGTTCAAAAAGACCCTTCTTTGATTAAATGTGTAACTGCTGCAGGGGCTTAGATAAAACACTTCTACTGAGTCATGTAACATCAGTTTGCCCCCAGCAAACACTAACAGTATAAATCTTTCTATGCTCTCAACACATTTGATTTTCCTGTCTGTTCCTTTCAATTCTCATTTCTTTTCCATTATTTAGGTTAAGGCCCTTTTCACCCACTTCTCGCTTCTGCTATGCTTCATGTTTTCTGCTGTCCCCAAGAAAACATTGACCCCTTTTGCCACTCATTCTCCCTCCCGTTTCAAATCCTTTTCCTGTGTTACTAACTCCTCAATTTTTCATTTTATCAAACACCTCCTCTGTCCTTCACTCCAGGCCTATTGCTCCACAAGCTCTGGGACATAAACCGGTGTGATCCTGAACAGGAACAGTCCTTTAAATTTACCCTGGGATACAGCCATTGCTTATCTCAAAGTCTTACAATGATAAAGCAAAGAGATAACTGCAGTCTTGTGTACACATGTCTAGGTGAGGTTGGGTACCAGTAACTGTGTAATTGTAGTGACACAAAATTCAGCATGAACTAATTGCTGTAATGACTTTTGAAGATCTCTTTGTACCATCACTGCATGCAAGAAAGAGCTGCCATTGTTATTCATGTTTCAAGGCCACATGGCAAGAGCTTTCATCCAAACAATTTATCAGGTAAAAATCCCCATGTTTAAACTGTGAGACTGAAGAACAGAGATGAAAAGAAAAGCTGCTTTCAAATGCTGCAGGGAAGAGGGCCCAATGTGGACTCCGGATCTGCACTCAAGAAAACAGGGTTTCTATGCAATTTCTAAAAGTGTGTGTTATAAACAAATTTATTTCAAGTCACTGATGTCTATGTGAGTAGGAAACTAACCTGCAGGGCTTCAAAAATCTACTGCAGCTCAACAAATAGCAGCATTAACACAATCAGACCCAAATGACCCACGATCCAATTCTGTTTGCTCAGAAATTCTGCTGTTTCTATTGAGATAAACTACATCCAGAATTGCTTCCACAGTAATTTTTTAGTAGCGCTAACAACCTGCTGGGAAGGATTTGATTTCTTAGGGAAACCTTTTATGTTGTGCTCGACAAGTTGGTGAGTGTCTTGGGGTGACTTTATGATGTTGTATCCCATATCACCCAGATATGAATCCTGTGCTTTTCTGTGCCTTTAAACTGAACCTGAGAGGGGGGAGAGAAAAAAAGCCAGACAAACTTTTTCAAAGCAGTTCTGTGCTCCAAGGTCACTACTCCTCTGCGTTCTTCTGCTGCAGGGAGATAGCTGCTGCTGCTGCAGAGTGGGAGGAAGCATCCTTCTTGCTTTTCAGCCAGCTCTCGGCTCTGTTTCTTCAGAGAGAGACGGAGAGTTAAACTTTATTTTCCTGGGACTTCTCTTCTGGACTGTTGAACAATACCAGAACTCACTGGGAGTACTTTCCATTGAGGCCTGGAGGGTGCACAGGCCAACCCAGCTTCGAAGAGGGGGGGGAGAGAGGCCACACCCAAAGAAAGACTCTAAAATCTTCCAGGTTTCTCTCCATAGTGAGAGATTTTATTATTTAGCATTATTATTCTTTTCCTGAGCGTTTGTTAAATAAATAGTTCTGTTTCTTCTTCACTTTCCTCCGAGGTATATTTTTTTCCCAAACCTGGTGAGGGAGAGATAGCTGTAACCTGCCTTCTTTCGAGGAGAGGTTCTTTCAGAGTGTTCCTTGGAATTTGTCTCAAACCAGCACAATGAGGTATCAGGTTTGCTGTCTGATACCATTGCCACTTCTGGACAGGAAAAAAATTGGTCTCTTCACCACCTCAATATAATAACTTTGCTCAGCATGCTGTGTACTGCGTGTCTTTCTCCAAACTGGAAAGGTAGCATTCCACTGAAATACCTACTGCTAAGTTTACAGGTAATTATTTATTGGACGGCATTATTTCCGCAACTAATGATCTTTGCTCTCTTCCAAAAATTAAAAAAAGTATCATTTTACATTTTGAAAACCTTGAGTCACTGGGACGTCTGGGAAAATCCCAGCTTGTACTACATTTGCATGTGGTGTGGAGCTCAACAGTGGTTGATATTCTGGGAAGCTTAAGTTCAGTCCTTGCCATATTCTACAAGTGAGATTAAAACCAGCAGCTAAAGAGCACACCTAGGACAACCTGAATGTTTGAAGTAGCGGAAAATGTAACGTTTGCTTAATAAAAGAATAAAGATAGATCACTGAAGGAGACCCCAGTCTCAGGGCCCTTCTCAAGACTCTGTTCCCACGAGATCCACAAGGTTTTATTTTTTTGAACAAGCATAACATTCAGTCCAGAGAAAAGAAACCTGGTTAAACAAAGTTAGACCTATGTTAAATTTGCAAGATAAGAATGTTTGTGGAGGAAAACACACAGAGAGACTTTTATAGGAAGTGCTTTTATCAGTTAAACATAGGGTTCCATGGGCCATAAACAGAGTTAATTGCTGTTCTCAGAATGTTTCCCACATCCCCTGCAATCACTGCCATAGCCCAAGATCCCCAGACATCCTCTAGACCCCTGTATCACAGTACTCCTGATGACTGCAGGTCCATACAACGCTTTCAGGTCCTCTGCATAACGCTGTTCATTTCAAGCATCTTCACACATACCTTTGGCCATCTCATCTCTCCCTTCCCTACCCTGTGAGACCACCACCACAGCAATTTCAGGTCTCATTGTTTGCTTCCTTCTCTTTGTTGGTCTGTAGGAGGAGTGATTTGCTGTGTGCACTGGGATTTAAGATACACACTGGTTAAATCTGTGGTATCAAGCTGGATAATGCCAATGCACTCTCGATGGGTCAGATAATGACTAACACTCTGGGTCACTCTCTCAGCAGAGAGTGTCTTCTCTATCTACAGTTCTGATCCACACAGCACTAACAGAAATGTACTATATTTGAGACCAACGCACTTCGGCAGATTTGTTTACAATCAAGAAGTAGCATCTGGATCTGACAATTACATATTATCATAATTTTAATAATTTTCATAATTATCATAAAACCCGACTAAAACCATCAATAGGTGTGACTCATGCCACTAGGAAAGGGGTCACTCACAGCTACTACTGTACAAGTACTCACATTTCTTTTAATTTTGGATTATCAACATTCTTTATTATTTACAAACAGAAGGAATTTAATACTATCATTCTTTCTCCCTCAGACCTAATTTCTGACAATTTCCTTGTTTTGCTTCAGCTAATTTCTTGCACTTTTAACCAGAAGCTTTCTCATCTCTGCTTCTTTTAATGGAAGTAATGTCTCTTCACAGAAGAAGATGAATTTTGCCCTTTTCTTGAAGGGCTTTTGTAGTGCTTGACAGCAGATTCCTCGTGGGTGCAGCTGTATGAGGTCTGGGTGGTATATTCCAGCTCCTGACAGGCACATATGCAGGCTCACTCTAGAGCAGGGTAGCACCACGGTCATCCTTACTACTCCCCTTTTGCTTTCCTTGTTAGTGTCAGTGAAACTGCTTTGCTATTTGATCAAATAATGGAAAATAATTGGCCTTTTTGGCAGACAGGTTGAAAAGGTTTGTATGGAGAAACTACCAATGTTAACTTACAGCAATATGAACTTTGGTTAATCCATATGGTGATCTAATGTGTACTGCAAGTAAAAACACCTTTGATTTAGAGAATTTTTTCAAATATTAAGTCACTAGCAACAGATAAACACTTTCAGCCATCTGCATGTGGGCACACACGCTTGAAGGGTTTTTTTGCACTCTTAGAGAGTTCGACACCGAAAGCCCTGTTGTGATTTCACTTAAGGAAGGGGAACACCGTTCTCATTCCTGAGCAATTAGGTTTTGGAAGCAGGCATCTTAAGTTCATCTCTAAAAACTCCGGGGGAGCCCCACCTCATTTTCACTGTAAAGAAGTGCTAAATATCACAGAGCCGCAGAATCTCAGAATGGTTCGGGTCAGAAGGGACCTTAAAGATCCCCTGGCTCCACCCCCTGCCACTGTCAGGGACATCTTCCAACAGATACGTTTGGAGAGGAAGTGAGACAGCTTCCGACGAGCACCAGCCATGCAAATGCTGTGATGCCCAAGCCCTCGGAGCTCCCCCCTACCTCCAAAACACCCAAAACCCCAGGCGGTTCAGCATTCCCGTAAATGGCAAGAGCTGGCAGAATTCTGTCACCGCCACCAGCACCCCGAGCGTGCCGAGCCGCTGGCACTTGCCTAGCCGCGCTGACAGAGCCGTGCCTGCCGCGTTCGCTCGGGAAGCCCAAAGCAAACACGCAGCGGAGGCCCGCTATTCCCGGGACGGCCCAGCCGCGGCCGTGGCGGGAGGGCCGCTGAGGGGAGCGCGGGGAGGGGCGGCGCGGCGCCAGGGCGCCTGCGCAAGCTGGTGGGCGGTGGGCCGGGGGCCGCGCCGGGAGCGTGGCCGTGTCCCCGTCGCTGTGGCACTGGGAGAGCGTCCCTGTCCCTGCGGCCCCGGGAACCACGCCGGGAGCGTGGCCGTGCCCCTGCGGCCCCGGGACCGGTGGGAGGCGCGGGCCCCGTAAGTACGAGCTCCGTCTGCAGAGCGGGGGAGCGCGGTGGGGAGCTGCCCGTCCTGAGGGCGAGCGCGTAGAACTGCGGGGGGAGCGTGTGGAAGTGAGCGCTGCGGGTAACGAGTGCCCGGCCGCTGTTTCGGTTTGGAATCGTTAGCGAAGGGGCCGAGGGGGGTTGGTTTAAGTGCACCTCCTCGGACTCGGAGCATCTGGTACGTGGCCGAATCTGGGTCGTCTTGTGCAGATCAGGACTTCCAGGGAGTCCCCGTGTGTGCGGGGAGCCCCTCATGGACATCACAGGCAGGACTCGAGGCTGTGATCGTGCAGGTAAGTCTGCCGGGACATAATGTCATCATAGCGTAGCTTTACTGAAATAATTGGCCATAGTTACATGTTTAAAAATTACTTACCAGGTAGAAGTACTTATTGTACCGGGCTCGGGGGTTGTAAGTCAGGAGCATCCCTGCAGTGCTTTTGCATTTCAGCTACAGCTTTGAATGGTTTTGTGTTAAAGTAAGTACAGCACAGGGTGTTATTTTCTCCATTTCACACGTGGAAAACGGAGCACAGGCAAGTGATGGCTGTTCACTAAAATTTTCTCACTGTCAGGACATGATTTTTTTCAGCCACTGCTCCAGATGTTATTTTGGAGGAGCCAGAATAGTGATCCGAGGGCTTGAAAGGAGACTTCCACAGGCTCATGAGAACTGTCATTTGACAAAAATACCCCAGAGGATGATGGAAATGTGTTTACGGGTGTTGAGGGGAAGCAGAAGTTGGGCTACTAGCAAGAGTATTCAAGGTTTTACTTCTGAATCATAATATAAATGCTTTTAAAGTAGACCTCTGATAAGATTTGAATCCTTGCAGACTTAAGATTTTCATAGCACTTCGGTAGTAGTAGTCAAAAAGGAGAATATGTGTATTCAGTTTCTTGCTAACGCTTGCTTGTCTCAAAGAGTTAACAATGAATATCTCTTGTGTATTTAACATTTTTTCTACCCCTTCATTTAACAGCTATGGAAGTTCCCAAGGGACAGCTGAGGCAGTTTACAAGACAGTTTTCCACAGAGAGGTTTAGAGAAACAGAAGGTGAAAGTTTGATGTCTTTGAGATAGCTACCATTAAAAAAACCCCAAAGAAATAAACTTTGGGATCAGTTCACATTCTTCAACTTAAATATTTACACTTTTTGTCAGTAAAGTTGGTAGCTATGTGAAATGCCCTTTCTCTAAATATTTTTTTTCTTTACCAACTCAGTGATGATTCTGTAGGTCTTCTGTTATTAATTACAAACACTCTGATTAAATTTAGAGTACTTAAAAGTGCAACTTCAGGGTGTTGTATTGTTCTCTCTCACTGTTCAACTTGGATAATGTTTCATGAACCTTTTCTTTAACAGTGTGAAGTATCATCTTTCATCCAGGATACTGTTACTGTGAATGAGTTTTCTTGACAAACACTTCCTCTAGGTATCCTTATTCTTGCTTTTGATTTATGTGGATATTTCCTTGTCATTTTTGTAAAAGCTGTGTTTCATTTTCACAAATACTTTTCAGTTGGAAGTAAGACATTTGCTACTTCAACTTTGGAAAGCTTGGCTTTTTGTTTTTCTCTTTGGTTTGAGTTGGCACATCCTTCTCTTTTAAATAATATGTAGTGAAAAAATAGAATTTGAGGGGTGTTTGATTGCTGGCTTTCTATGATATGATCCTAAGTCTAAGTTACCTGTATGAGTTTGGTGAACTTGGGTTCTGTGAGTTTGAAGGAGGTGTGCCTGGAGATTCTGTAGCCTGGTCAAATGATGCAAGAATTTGCTTAAAAACATTATTTTTTTTTTTTTTTTTTTTGGCAAATATGTAGTTTGGAAGTCACCCAGCAGGTCTGCAACTGGGATAGCTGGTTTTTTTTTTGCTTCAGAGACTGGAGGTTTTGCCCTGCATATAAATAGGATCTTGAAAATATGGTAAAACAATGGGAGAGAGCTTCCATCACTTTTTTTTTCTTTATGATTTTCAACATATTTAGGGTGTTCTATAAGTGTTCTGTCTTCTGTTTGAAGTGCTTTGGCATGCCTACAAGTAACGTGCCTTACAGCTGCAACTGGGTCATCTTGGTGTCCTGAGAGCAGCAGCTGGGTAATATTTATTTGTCAGGCAGTGAATTGTGGGATAAAGTTATCATGCATTCTGTTTCAGATAATCCTTTTAAACTGATATAATGACAATTGTAAATATATACAGTTAAAAGTAAGAGCAATGTTTTTGGATCTGATGTTGGTGGAATATCATCAGCACTAATCTTGTGTTTCCCCTCAGCCTTCAGTCCTGTAGTTGACTTCTGAACTCTTGCAGCTCATTTTATTCATCAGTGAGATGGGAAGGGGTAAGAACTGCACAGTAATGAGAAGTGAAGGGTTGGAAAGGAGCCACTTTCCCCTGCTCTGCTTCTTGAGTTAAATATTATCCTTCTTGGTCTTCTCTCTTCTTCCTGGAAAGAGAGAGAGTCCTTGGTGCTTGTGTGAGGAGGGTTGTAGAGCTCTTTAGCCCTGAGAGGGTAGGAGAGGAGGAGCCCTCATCACCATCTCCTTTAGCTCTCCAGATTCCCAAGCAGGACCTGGTTAGGTGGGGGAAAGAAATTAGTAACCTAATGTAAGAGTGATAAGCTATCTCCCTCTGCCTGAAGTTTTACTGAGCTGCTTGTCCAAAAGGTTTAATAATATCCTGAGTCTCGGGAGTATATTTTTCAAATTGCTTCCGCAAGCATTTGATTAAAGTTTCTTGTTGCAATGTTGTACTAGTTTTGAATTCTAAAATGTTGTCCTAGGCCGTATCACTTCCAAAGGGTTTGAATTAGAGTTCTTAAATTGTATGTTTGAAACTTTTCTGCTGCATAAGAATCCATCTGCCAACTGGTTGAAAACTGGCATAGGTGTAAATTGTGTTTTAACGTGGAAAAAATCCTGTCCGTTTAGTAGCTTAACAAAGCCATGCCATCTGCACAACCTTCTGATAGATGTCTTTGCAGTAGGCACTGACAATTTGTAATCCTTACTGGAATAAGACTGCAAAAAGAATAAAAAAATTAAATCTGTTCATGCCTAAGGAAGGTTTAGCCAGAATGTCTTTGCTGCAGTTCTCATGCTGAAGTACCTTAATGAGAAACAAATACTGGGATTCTATTCTCAGTTATGCTTTCATAATTCGTGTTCAACTCTATTAGTTTTCATTTTTTTACAACTTTGTTCATGGTTATTTGTACACAGAAAATTATAAATGTATTAAGTAGCCACAGGTCTGTACTACTTCCGTGTTGCTTTAGCTATCTGTGGTTGGCACTTCCATTTGAAAAAAATGTATTGTGAAGCCAAAATAAGAATACGCTATATTGTAATGTAGTGATTTTCTCAGATGTTATTTTACTGTGCAGGAGAGAGTTGAGTGAGGAATTCGACCAGGAACGTGTTGGAGTGTTTTTGTAAAGTGTCAAGGCCTCTGACATCTGTCACCTATACTGACTGATGCCTCTCCAGCAAGGCAGCAGCTGCCAGAAAAAGATAGGGTATTGTTCAGTTGAGTCGTGACCTGAGCATTCCATTACACATGAGGTTCCTGTGTTCACAGACATGTATTTTGTCATGTGGTTTTTCAGGATATTCCACTCGTCTTGGATGAGAAAGTGTTTTTGAAAAGTGCTGTATTTCTTTAAAAAATATTTCCATGGTAAGCATTAGGGAGCCATGGGCTGTGCCACAACTGTTTGCTGTGTCCCTCACTCCGTCGCTTTGGCTGGGCTCGGGCTGACAGTGCTGAGTCTTACAGTGAGGTCAGTGGCTCAGCTGTAGTTGTGTAACAAGAGGGGCCATTCATAAGTGTGTTTCTTGGCCTAGAGACGTTAGATCGCATTTCCTAGCGTAGCACCAGAGTTCACTGTGCCTTTGGAAAGGGGAAACTCTGCTGCAGTATTGGAGTAGCACCCACTTGTTTGCTATGGCTGGACGTACAGGCTGCAGAGAACTCTCTCACATGAGTGTGCAGTAGTCAGCCCCATGTTGTAGCAGGAGATGCCTTGAAGGAAGCTGCAGCCCGTGGCATCCTGGCCTGGATCAGCAATAGAGTGCGCAGCAGGACTAGGGCAGTGATTGTCCCCCTGTATTCGGCACCTTGAATCTTGTGTCCATTTCTGGGCCCTTCACTACAAGAAAGACATTGGGAGGCTGAAGGAAGTCCAGATAAGGGCAGCAGTGCTGGTGAAAGGTCTGGAGCACAAGTCCTGTGAGGAGCCGCTGAGGGAGCTGGGTTGTTTAGCCTGGAGAAAAGGAGACTCGGGAGAGACCTTAGCTCTCTCCGACTACCTGATCTCTTCTCCCAAGTAACAAGCAGCAGGACAAGAGGAAATAGCCTCAAGTTGCACCAAGGGAGGTTTAGATTGGATATTGGGAAACATTTCTTTATAGAAAGGGTTGTCAAGCCCTGGAGCAAGCTGCCCTGGAAAGTGGTTGAGTCACTTTTCCTGAAAGTATTTAACAGACTTGTAGATGTCTAGTGCTTCTAAACCATGTTTAGGGGCATGGTTTAGTGGTGAGCTTGGCAGTGCTGGGTTGATGGTTGGACTCAATGATCATAGAGGTCTCTTCTAACCTAAATGATTCTATAGTTCTGTAGAATTGCATTGCTTGTCTCCCTGTACTGTTGTGGATTGGGAGGTAGAGGAGGTGGGAATGAATAAGTGAAGTTGAGCCTGGGAACAAGGGAGCAGAGGGGAAGTGTACTTTTTGTCTCTCACCATCCTACTCAATTTTTAAGTGACAATAAACTGATTTTCCCCAAGTTGAGTCTGCCTTGTCAGTTGGTGAGTGACCTCTGAATATTTACCTCCCTCTCTTCTGTTTCAGAGCAGTAAAGTGAGAGAGTGGCTGGGTGAGTGTCTAGCAGCTGGAAAATCAGGAACACACATTCAAAGGGCAATGGACTTCACACATACTAGTGTTCAGGAACTGCTGCATTTGTCTAATGCATTCCTTGTGGAGTGAGCTGTTCAGCTTATTGGTCCTAAACTGGAGCAGGCTGGAACATGGGAATAGCATTCCTTGTTTGCGGTAACGTTCAGTGGAAGAGCAATGGTGTCCCTGTTAGGGATAGGTGAGATAGTGAGACACACCTATTTTCTTCTCTGTCCTGCATGTCGGAGTTAAAAATGTATGGAAAGTCCTCTTTCAGTGCTTTTCTGCTGTGGTGTTCTCTTTGTATGAAGTGGATTTATTGTATTTACCTACCTTACTTACCTTTCCTCATTTACATCGTTGCAATCGCTGCTTCTGTGATGTCCACACTCCAGGAGACAGAAAGTTGTGTAAGCTAAAATATCCAGGCTGTTGCCATGGTTTCAGCTGGGCTAGGGTTAATTTTCTTCCTAGTAGCTGGTACACTGGTATGGCTTTTATTTAGTATGAGAATAACACACGGATGTTTTGATTGTTGCTGAGTTGTGCTTACCCCACAGTTCTCAGTTTCCCATGTTCTGCCCCTGAAAAGGCGGGAGGGGCACACGCAGTTGCGAGGGGGCGCAGCCAGAACAGCTGACCCAAAATGGCCAAAGGGATATTCCATGCCAAAGGGCATCATGCTCAGTGTTTCAACTGAGGGTGAAAGGCTGGCCAGGGACAGCTGCTCAGGGTCTGGCTGGGCATTGGTGAGCAATTGCATCATGTCTGTTCTATATTCTAATTACCATTATTGTCACAGTTATTCTAATTATTATTTTCTTCCTTTTCTGTCCTATTAAGCTGCTTTTATCTCAGTCTGGGAGCTTTCTCATTTTTACTTCTCTGATTCTCTCCCCCATCCCACTTGGTGGGGAGTTGAGGGAGTGACTGTGTGGTATCGAGTTGCCAGCTGGGGTTAAACCACGTCAGTTATTTCCTGGTGTGTTACATATTCTTTTATCTTATTTTTAGTTTGTGATTCAGGGAGTTGGAGCTGCCAGTACTTTTGTTCTTTTATATTGAGTATCAAGCAGTTATCAAGTAATAAATAATAGGAAAAAGAGTGTGGAGCCAGGACATCTGTGTATCTCTCTGTATTCTTGACATAACTGGAATATTTTAGCTGCCAGTGGCTGTTACTGTAATCGGGCCCTACAAATGCACCTTGGTCTGTTTCTTTTTAACTCATATGTTTCCTCTTTAAAATTGCCTGGTTCCAGGCAGTTTGTAGAATGTTAGCAGTCGTTACTTGGAAATATCTGTTATCGTTCTTCTAAAATAACCTTTCCCAGTCAACTGAAAGCTGAACTACTGTTTCTTCTGCTGGTTGTCATATCAGGTTTTCTGACATTTTTCAGTGGGAAGTGTAGGCAAAGGATTACAGAAGGTTGCTAGAAATACTACTTGCTTCCTAATCCAGGAAGCTTCTAATCCAGCAAGCTCTCTCTCAGTTTTCATGAGAGCTTGTGCTGGTGCAGAGAAGTTACAGTTTGGGGACTGGACCAGAGAGAAAGCTGAGATGGTGACGGTTGAGAACCAGACTGGTCTGGTTTTGTGACTGACCCGTTGAAATGTGCAGTAGTACTAAAGGTTCTTTCTGCACTACTGAGTGCCTGAGATGAGGAAGCTTTTCCCTGAAATTCATGTGCAGTCCTGATAATAGGTAAGACCTTTGTGGCACAGAGGAGGTGCCACTGACTGGGGAAGGCTTGAAATACCTACCTGCTTGGGAATGCATGTATTGCACAAAGAGTTCAAACAGGTTTGAGTTACAAGAGATTAACACTCATCACGAGGCTGTACCTATACTTTCTCTCCCATCCCTTACTACAATTCACCTTACCCATATACCCTGTGTCTGCTCAGTTCTTATCTTTTCTATATCTTTAGGTAATATCTGTAGACCATCTGGAAGCACAAGAAAATCCCACACCTTAGCAGACAGGAATGCTCATAAATTCCTCTGATGTAGATGCAGCTCTGCTGAAGGAAGTGTGTTTGTCAGCACACACACACACATACATACATATATATATATATATATATAGACACATGTACACAGCAGCTCAGGAGGAGGGTTAGGGAGATTGGCAGGAAAACTCTTCCTGGTACCAGAGCTGAGCCAGCACAGCTGATGTTGCAATGCTGCATCCCTGGTAGCCTGGGGGAGCCCCAGATGGGTGAGATGACAAAGTGACACCTCTGTTTCCATCCAGCTGATTCTGTGAGGTTGCTTGAGGAGTTTTCCAGGTCAGAGTGGTAGAAAAAACACCAGTGAGGGACAACCTTGTAATAGGAGGTTACATTCCATGGAGAAGGTCAGTGAGCCAGGCTGTTTGCATAAAGTAAATGCTTTGGTCTGTGATGGGACTGTCATCAATGGGTATGTCCAGGTGATAACAGAGAGGAGTGTGGTGGGACCATCGGGACTTCTCCACAGATGTGGACAAGGGGGTGGGCAGCTTGATGTGTGTAAGAAGAATGACATCTCTAAAGTTTAAAAGCAGGTGCCAAAAGGGCACTGATAGAAATTGTGATTTTCTTTTAGGAGCAAAGGCTTGAGCCTTTGTTTCTAATGGAACGGTTTGTTGTGGGAATTATTTCTGAGCAGTATTGCTTCTGTCCTGGCATGCCTGAGTGCCTCCATGCTGGTTCTGCTGTGCTAGGAGGAAAGGAGGGAGGCTGGCTGCCATCCTGGGCTGGTTCATGAGCTGAGGGAGGGGCATGTGGGACAGCACCAGGGAGCCTCTTTGGCCTGAGGAAAAGTGGGATGTGTTGGCTCTTTTTTTTTTTTCCTTTCTCCTTTTAAATTTTTTTTCCCATCCTGTGATTTGAGCTTATTCTTTCCTGCAGCCTGTGAGAGGTAACAGAGATCTCTTTATGGTGTGGGGTTTCCTGAATAAAAAGTGTCTGCTGCTTATGAAGTGCTCTCCGTAGTTCTTGGAATGAGTGTTCGACAGGAAGGAGGGATATGGCAGCAGCAGTGAGTGGTTTAATGTGCTTTCTTCATTTGGCTTGAAATTCTGAGAAGTGGAAAGGGAGTTCGTTTGAGGATTGGATTTATTTTGTTTGTTGTTTGTTTTTCTTTTGAAGCAGCACCATTTCTCAGTGCAGTTGGTGGATTTTAAATAGGAAGAGGTAATAGGATTATGAAAGTGTTGCGTAAAAGAGGTGTTAAAAGCTACTGGCTTAACGCCCTACTAAGAAACTAATCTGTTGAAAAGAAGGAAGTGCCTGTGAAAGGAGCAGGTATAGACTCTTGTAAAACTTGAGGACTTGGACTGTCCTGCATAGAAAAGCTGATGCTGTGCAGTGATCTTTCTGCCTTGCCAGATGTGAAGAATTTTAATTCCTTCTTGGTGGATTTCATGAAGAAGGCTTCTACACTTCCTGATACATGTGGAGCTACTCCATTGCTGCTTTTGATTTTGGCCTAGATAAAATAATAAATTGTCGGCATAGTACAGAGCTGATTAAATGTAGTCCCAAGGAACTCTTTCATGCTTCATTTCCTGCTTGAACTTATTACAGTTTTTAGAGTTAGGTTGAAGTGAATGCTCATTGCTGCTGGACCTGTTCTGCTGCCTTTGGAATTTGTGCATGAGCTTTAGGAGCTTGCAGGGGCTTCTGGAACATCCTGCATGGGAAATCTGTCCTTATTCGATTGTGTGAAACAGGTAGAGTCAGAAAGTTGGTTTGTGTAAATTAACAATTCATTTTCCTTTCATCAGGTGAAAATATCTTTCTGGAGCTGTCCTGCAAATGTTCCCTACAGGGTGAATTGTTTTAAATGTGAACGTATGAGGAGTAAAATTTAGGCACCATGTTCTTGCTGATTATTTATACTGTTAAGCATAACTTTGTTTCGATAAGTAATCACGTGAATCTAGGCTTTAGCGTGATTATCATAATGACAGTTTTTATCTAAAAACGTGTCAGGGAAAAATCACTGTTTGGAACATAATGAGTTTTTATCAACTCCAGTTACTTACCAGATTTTGTTCATAAGGTTACTTTGCTTGACTAATAGCTAGGTCAGGGCTACCAGTTCTCAGTCTTCCTGCTTATACTGACTTTGTCTACCTAGGAATTCTGCTTCGATGAAAAAGACCAGCCTTTAGTCCAGTATTTCTGGGCATTTCTGAGCCTGATAGTGCTACTGGCTTCAATCAGGAGGCAGATGCAGAGGTTGACCCTGCAGCTCTTACGTGGGGAAGCAGCTTGTACATGTGTTGCTTGCTTGTTCTGTGCTTGCACAGTGTGCAAGACTCCAGTGCATGTGTGTTGCTGCTGGGAAAACCCTGGATGGATATGGATGGGGTTCTGATCTTCCTAGTTTGCTTCAGAAGAAGTCTTGTCCCTGCTGGAACCTTGCTTACCATTTTGGACTTCCTGGATGGAAAAGGGCGAGTTAGGGCTTCATGTTTGTGCCTTTAGGTTCAAGGATGAGAACGGAACCCCCCTGTTCCTGGAGGAGTCATATGGCTCTGTGTTCCTGATGGGTTCCTGCAGATAAGTCTCTTATGAGGAGGGCCAGGAACCTTCCAACAAGGAAGCAGGGTTTGGCATGTGATTCAGAACACATAGGAGGCTATAGAAATTAAGTTGTCAGACAAGCTGCAGAGCACAGGGACAGTTGTTGGTACAGATGTGATATTGGGGAAGGCAGAGCGTGCACTATTTTTGTGCCTCAATATGATCAGGGAACTATTTAGAATTGTGTTACAGCATGTCTAGATATGAGTATATCTACATGTAGATGGAGAACTTTCACCTTTTCCATTGATTTTAGAATTCTGACTGATGCCATATTTGCATAACCGTGGCTTTGTTCTGTTTAATTTCTTTTTTATCATGCGTTTTGAAGTGGGTACTGTGGTGTATTTGAACTTGTGGCCTGAAGGGCTGTGCCTTTCTAAAGTTTCAGCCAGCTGTAACTTTCTAAACTAGGTTTGGTTATGCTTCACTGAGAATTTTTCTCACAGGAAAGTGGCACTTTTTGTTCCTATGAAAGTTTCTTTGGTATATTTTATGAAGGTCACATACGACTAGAGTCAGGTTTCAGAGCTAAGAGGAGAGTTTAGTTGCACCACAAGTGTTCTCCCACCCACGTTTGATGGTTACTCACCCTGAGTTACAAAGTACAGAAAAAAGAAGAACCATGTTTCCAGCTTCTGAGATACTATTGTTTATTGCAAGATTTGTTTAGTATTGATTTTTTGTTTGCATGTGTTATAATGTATGACTAGGTGTTCTTTTTTCACCACCGTCCCAAACCAATGTATCAGCCATAATCCAGGGATATCAAAGATGAAAAGAAGTGCTTCATTAACTACATAGGGAACAAAAGGAAGATGGAGAAATGTGGGCCCATTGCTCAGTGGGACAGGGGCCTTGGTTGCTCAGGATGTGACAAGGACTCAGCTACTGAATGTCTCTTCTGCCTCAGTTGTTGCTGTCAAGACTATTAAGGCTGGAGTAGATTTTGCATGACTATTCTAGTCAGTATTTGATTAAGACTATCCTCTTAATAATGATTTTATGTATGTATTATAACTCACTTTTATACTACTTCTGCAAGTGTGGCTTTTTAGCAGCAGGCCCTGAGCCTAACTTTTTTTCTTTAACAAGGTCGAAGCTCTGGTTTTCTTGACTCTAGATTAGCTGCCTGGCTTAGCAAGCCAGGTACTTTAGGCTTGCTGGTGAAAGACGACTTTCTCAACTGAAGAGTCCTTAGTGTGAAATGGTAACACAACACCCTCCAGAGGGGCAACGGCCAAGGCTTCTTTTTGTTTCTCTGACAGGCAGGTTCTTATTGAGGCTTAACTTCTTGCTTGTCCTTTTATTCTCCGTTATTGTCCTCTTAAGTTCCCAAGTTCTCAGTCTTTGGCAGGAGTCATAAAAGTGACAGCTCTTCACTGTCGTCTTCATTCATAAGGGTACAGTTCTTCCACAGTTCTTCCTCTGTTGGTAGATTCAGGTTTGTCTTTCTGTGCACATGCCACTCTCATGTTTCAGGGGAAAAAAAGCCAAGCAAACAACCTTTTAACCTCTGAAGTAATAATGTAAGGTAAATTGGTGGCTAAATTGATTCGTGTTTTTCCATTTAAAATACCAAAATACCTCTGTGCTTCTGCATTTTGAAATACATGCTGTATTCTCCATGGATAACACCAAAAAATCAAACTGCAGGTTTCTGAAACATGAATTATTGCCCTTCTGCATGAGTGTTGTGATGAGCTGAAGGTGACTAATGGTTGTGATCATGTGTGAATATTTATGCTGCTCTGTTCAGGTGTATTTTAAGCGAGAGCAGCATTCTGTTGCTGCCACAGAACCCAGTGGAGATGGGAGTTTAGTTATTATGGGAAATTATTCACATTGACAGTAGTATAGTGTGAATACGGTCAGAGACAAGTAACGTGAACTTGTAGTGCAAAGCTGACAAAGGAAATTCATGTGTGAGATTTGGAATAGGAGTGGAGGAGAGTAGAAATAAGGTTGGTGCAGTAAGTTTGTAGTTTATGTCCATAATTTTAACATCCTAGTACCTTAGCAATTTTACACTTGCATGCTGATATTTTAACAGAAACAACAAAATATTTCGGAAGCTGCTTCTGACTAATACTGCTGACTGCCTCTTGATGTTTCTTTATGTCTTTTACCATGGACAGTTAATTTTAAATTTTATTTATGGAAAACATAGCTTCCTTTGAGGGATGGACCATTTGCACTAATGTGAGTACCAGTGGTAAGCAAGTGTTTTAACACTTTTTAAAGGTTGTAGTCCACTTCTGGGAAAGTGAGAAGCTGTGAATATAATAAACACTTTTTGATAGTCATTTGTTGCATGTTAAATTCAGTAGCTTAACTTTTATGTTGTCCTTTTCAGCCCAGGTTTATATGGGGCACACTTGGATTGGGTGATGGGGAAGGAAATTCCTGCCTTGTGCATGCACTTGGGCACTGAGAGTTTTGGTTTATTTTGGAGAAAACTACACCCTTTGGGGGAAGTGCTTCACCTCATGAATGCTGCATAGTAGCTGAGAGGCCATGAAAGGCAGCAGTTTAGATTATTCCATAGAAACTTGCAGGTAGAGTTTAGATAAGCAAATTCTAAGGTCTTTGATTTAATAATTATGGGCTATTATTACCCATGGGGTCCACACTGCTCTCAGCTGATTCATAGAGCTTACCACTGGTTTCCTGTTTGCAACTATTGCAGGGTACAAACCAATGGGGGAGGATTTTCTCTTTCATTTGAATCCCTTTACTTCCTTAGAGCAATGCTGTGTGTTGCATGTGAATGGGGAGAGCAGGTTGGCTATTCCATGGAGTGCCTGCTAGCAGGGACAGCAGCTGGTCATTCCTAGTGAACCCTGAGAAGCTTGGGAGGTCATCTTGTTAGTCCTGGGTCAGGCTCCCACATACATCCCCATGAATCAGCAAAATTCTCTGAAAGACGTCTGGTCTAAACTAGTGGAAATGTGGAGTTGCTGTATTCCTTGTTCCTGTGATACCTCTCCAGGGTCTCATGTACTTTGGAGGCTGGTATAAAATAACCTTTTCCATGTTTTTGTGTTTCTTCTCTTTGATCTAGCCTGTTTCATGTGCATTGTCTTTAATCACTGCTTTTGCTTCACTTAGCCTCAGTCCTTGCTCTTCTCAGATGTGGCAGTTTTCTTGTGTGTTTTCTATATCAAAGCTCTCTTTTATTAGAATTTCATTCTTTCTCTGCTGTGAGATGATAATAACAGCCAAAAGAATTAGATTGGTAACTGTAGGATGATGGCAGTGAAAGGCTGTATGAAAATGGAGTTCTTGAAAGATCTTGGGCAAGAAATGGAACAAAAGATTGGCTCCTCACAGACCTAACATTTTTGAAAAACCGAACCTTTCCCTTAAAAAGCAGGAAGATTTTCCTCCTTCAACTGCGTGTGAGAGGGGAATACTGGACAAAGACCCATAAAGTGGTACTGACAGGCAGCAGATAAAGAATAATGATTTCTGATACCAGTCAGGTGTCGTGGGTTTCACATTGCGTTGTGCAGAGCAACGTAGCATCAGTAATTCAGTCTTTCAGAAGAAAACAGTTTATTTCTGCAGAGATTCATGTGGTTTTCATTTTGGTGAGGCTTTACTCATAGCCAGCAGAACCTCTCGCTTTGCAGCTGTTGTTAATTTTGGTAGGAATGGAAGTAGTGAAACCTTTGTATTGCCAGGCACTGTACACAGACAGGACACGGGGTAGTGGTTGTACTTTCTGATCTGAAAAAAAAAAAAAAGGTTGAGGAGAAGAACAAAACAGGAAAGTGATTTGCATAAAATCATGCAGCCGTTTTGTGGCCGAGCTAAGACCAAAGCTCAGTGTCTTGGTTTCTGACCAGTTGTTTGTACTTGCTGTTCCTTTTGTGTATTGTCATAACCTGTTTTCGTTAATTCTGTGAAGGTGTACCAGTGGAGATGGTAGAAACTAATGCTCTCCTTCCTTTTTTCTTTTTTTGTGGTCCAGGTTAAAGTCATACTTTGGGACATTTGAAGAGCAAACAGTATATTGGCTCCATGAATTTCAAAACTGCAAGAAGTGTGGCAGCCCTCCCTACCTCCAGCTCTACTTCCCTACTGTGAAGTTCTTATTGGGAACTGTGGTTTCGTCCCCACTGGATATGCAGTGACCTGCCTCGGTATCAGAGCAGAGGAAGCAGTTTGTGGATCAGGGAAAGCCATGGCCTTGGGCTTGAATGTTTATCACCTCTTCTATAAGTTCAAAGTGTTGGTGCTTGTCACTTTGTTTTTGATGGTGCTATGGACCACATTCAGTTACTTAGTGGACACCAGGCAGGAAATGCCTAAAGCTAAGAGCATGGTGGAGTTTTTTAGGAGGGTAACTAGCCTGGAGCACAATCAAAAGGAGGAGAAGATCGAATCCACTGCAGATGTTCCCACAGTGAAGTCGTTTCAGGGTCCCTGCCCAGCCTTGTCCCCGTACCTGCGTAAGTGATGGTGTTTTCCTCTCCTCTCTGACAAGTTAATCTGCTGTAGTGCTGCTGACTTGGATTTCTTCCTAGCTGTTTTCCAGTTCACCTTTCCTGTGAAACCAATACAACCAGTTGCAGGAAGCACTCCTGGCTGAGGGAGCGTCTTGTGGCACAGAGTGCCTGTGCTGGGTCTGGCTGGGAGAGCAGCTGGTGCTGCGCTCTGCATTTGTGGATAAAACAGCTTTGGTAACACACCAGTAACCTGGCTACTCTGAACAGTGTTTGCACTCTGTTGAGGCCTTGTCTCTGTCTGTCTTGGCCCCCTAAAATCCGGTGAGGTGGGCAGGAGGCTGGGAGTGGACACAGCCCAGACTGCTGACCCTAGCTGACTGCAGGGGTATTCCATACCCTGTGTCTGTGCCATTCATCATGCTCAGCAGTAAAAGCTCGGGGAAAGGAGGAAGGAGGGATGTTCATGGTGGCAGCATTTGTCTTCCCAACAACTGCTGAATGTGCTGAAGCCCTGCTTCCCTGGATGTGGCCAGACACCTGCCTGCCAACGGGGATTAATGAAGGAATTTTTCTTTTTCTCTTGCTTACGCATGCATCTTTTGCTTTTTTTTTTAATTAAACTATTTTTGTCTCAACCACAAGTGTTTTCAGCTTTCCTCAGTTTTTTGCCTTTTCATTATTAGATATACTTTTGTGTCTCTGTATTGACAATTGAAGCACTTCACAACTCTGTTGGAGTTAGCACTAATTATGATGAAGGTTCAAATAGGTGACTGTTTTCTTGGTTCAGGCGTTTTTTATTCTCCTTTTTTCTTGGCTCGGTACTGCTAGCAGCACCAGGCTCCTGCTTTGCAGTATCATGTCATTATCTTCTTTCTCTTCCTTATTGTGAACCTGATTAGGGATTTGTTTGGGAAATTGGATTCTTCCTTCTTCCCTGATGTAGTCCAGCAAGCTTCTGTCTCCCTGCATACTCTCATCCTGACCGCAAGACGTGTTTGCTTAAGTAAATGCAGCATGGCTGTGGCCATCACAGTTGCCTGTATTGTACTTTTTCACGGGCTTGTTGAGTCCAGAGGAGCTGGGATGATAGCTCAGTGCAAGATAAGGGATGAAAATTTCATTTGGCTACAGAAAGCCTTGCTATGTTTTATCTTACAAATTGATAACCTTAAGCCTGTCATGCTTTTTTTTTGTGCTTTAGGTAGCAATGACTTCTTACAGCCACAGTCCTATGTCTCTTTCCACTTTCTTCTCCTCTGCTTTGCCCTGGCAGTCATTTTTGCCCAATCCTTCTGCAGTAGCTTAGAACTCCTCTTGGGTTTTTTTTTAAGTATTTTTATTTTATTGCCACGACTTCATAAACAGTTTAAGCGACTACATGCTTGACACCCTCTCCTTCCAGTGCCTGCATAATGTCCTTGTTGCAGTACTTTTCTCTTGGAAGGGCAGGGAAATCAACTGGGGCTTGAACCTGGGTTTCTTACGCTGGTTACATAGTGCCTCATTAAGTGACTGGACCAGCCACAACCTGAAACGACTCAGGAAAGCTTCTTGTGCTTCTCTTACAGGAGGTGCCAGCAAACTCTCCTTCAAACCATCTGTTACACTGGAAGAAGTGCAACAGGAGAACCCTCAGGTAGCCAAGGGCCGGTACCACCCCGCGGAGTGCTCAGCCCTGCAGCACGTGGCCATCCTTATCCCACACCGCAACCGAGAGAAGCATCTGCTGTACCTCCTGCAGCACCTCCACCCCTTCCTGCAAAGGCAGCAGCTGGATTATGGCATCTACGTCATTCACCAGGTGAGGCAGCTGTGCAGAGCAGCTTGGGTGAGGGTAATGGCTGTGCCCTGCAGCCTGAGGAGGGGCTTCTGCTGCCTCTGCTGTCTGACATCAGTCCTCCAAGCCTGCTTTGAACAACTCTGCTTGCTGAGGGATGCAACAGTGCCTGCAGCCACTGCTGGTGGCACTACTGGACCTCAGGGCTGGGGAGTGTTGGCAGTGTCTTTAACTGGTGTTCATTTCTCAGTCTGAGTAACTTAGGGTTCCTGAGTTAGCATTCAAGGTAAGCCTCTTTTGTACTGCTAATGCAACTCACTTCTCTTGCAGTATCCACACATGTAGCTAGGCTGGACTGTTCTGTCTTCACATTTGGAGTCGTTTGGATAGAAGGCCCCTGTTTGTCTCTAGCCCCTCTCTCCCATCAGGCTCTTGTGCTTAGTAAGTTGAGTGTATCACGTGGTTCTACTTTAGCTTTCTCAAACTAAACACAGCAGCTGCTGCTTGTAGCTGCTTTATTTGCCCAGTAAGTGTGGTGGGAAGTAGTTGTCATGGAAGAGCACTTGGTTCCTGAAAGTTTTATTAGTTTCTTTATTTGCATTCTTTCTAGCAATGCTGTTTCAGTGGCTAAAACCTAAGCAGACCTGTGCCACATTGTCTTTCATCAAGGTGCTCATGTTCTACTTGCGTGTGCTAATAGCATTATGTATTTCTCTTTCGTAATATGTTGTCTTTTTCTTGATCTTCTGTTATGTTTGCTTTCTTTTACTGTTGTGTACTTACATGTTCTGCTTTGGCTCCAAACAGACATTTCAGGCAGCAGAAGAAAAAGGTGATAAATTAGTACAGTTTCTCTTCCCTCCTGATTAAATAGCCTAGGGTCAATTAATCAGTATGAGGCAGTGCTTCCTAGGTGAAAACTTAACACTCTTACACTTTTGCTCAGCTGAATGTCTCAGCAGAACTGCAATAAAAGTCATGGCATCATATTTTTACTTGGAATGAACTGTTCTTTCATTGTTTAGAGTCATCATATGGCCTGTAGAGTGGTAAAACTGAGGGCTTTTTTTTTCTGCATTAGTATGTACTATAATCATTCATCTACTGGCTTATTCTAGCAGAAAGCAGTGGTTAGGAATGAATTATTGGGAGAATGAGCATATCTTTTTAATTTCTTGAGATATGTGGAGAACTACTGTTGTCATGTTAGCAAAAAGTAATACAGAAGTATGGAAGTTTTGTCTGATGAGAGCAGCAGTGTCAAGCCTGAACTTGTTCTGTCAGAGATTGTGCTTGGAAGATTGGAAGCTTTCACATAGCTTTTCCATGTAGATAGGCATGCCCAAAGCCTGGAAAGTGGGTCTAACAAAACTCTTCTGGGGCAAATCCATTTTCACTCTCAGTTTGTGATGTCATTAGTTGTTTTAAGTCTCTTTTGAGGAAAGACAAACAGGATTTAACTGTTGAAACACACAGTCTGCTTTGGAGGTACATTAAATATATTTTGTATTTTTTCTGTGAGCCACTGAAGGGTTTCTTCCAGATTTCTTCTTTATGGGCTACTTTTAACATCTCTGAAGTCATGCTTCTTTAAATGTGTGCATACATGACTGCTGTGCTCAAAACAATGTGAGTCTGTAATCCCTAAAGGGCGAGTAATTTCTTTCCCAACATAAGTTTGTCTTGTGGTCAGTGTTCTTCTTCCATAGAAACAAAGGGAGACAATTCTGTCCCCGATAAAAGATGAGTAAGTTTTGCTATTTGTTCAGTGTGTGGTCTGACATGGAAAACTGCCCTTCCTGGAAAGCAGTGTCAGCTGGCATTTGGCTGCTGGGGTGGCTTGCACTGATGAGGAAAACAGAACTTCAGCAGACAGAGGATGCAGCTCCTGAGCTAATCTGGGTTTGATACTCAATAATGTTCTCCAATTGTACATTACCAGACATCTGATTTGTTCTGTTCACTCAATAACCTATGTTTTCATCCTCAGGAGGAGACTATCTCATGGGTATTTTTATATACAGGACATTTTAAGAAAAAAAACCCAAACAAACAAAAATCCAAAACACACACACACAAAAAAAAAACCCATTCAGAAATTTGACATCCTGATTTTGGGTGAATTTTATCTAAATTTTTTACTGGAAAATTCCCCTCCAGAGAATGGATGTAATTGATTATCCATCTCTTAATTTCCCAGAATGGGCACTGTATTGTATTTTTTAGACTGCAGGTATGGAGTCATAAATCCCATAAATCTTCTTCATGCAGGAGCAGATGGTTGTTTTAGTGATGGTGAACAAATCCTGCTTTAGAGCAAAGTGTTACTTTTTAGCACAATAAAACACTCTTTGTATGCAACAGCTTTTCCCTGCAGCTCACCTTCTCTCAGCCTGGGGAGGCCAGCTTCCCTCTCATTTTCTATGGAGCCTCTATCTGTCCAGGCACCTTCTAGAAAATATCCTAGAATTCCAAGCAGTTTCTCTTGAATTTTTTTTTTTTTATTATTATTCTTTCAAGTACATCAGGTTCCTTGCTCTGGAAAATGACTGTCCTGTCCATGTCTGGGAGGGCAGGGGTTGGCCCTCTGGTTCCCTGGTGGGAGCTTAAGGCAAACCCTCACTTTGCCCTCAAGAGCAGAAAGCCTTCTGTAGAATGGTACAGGTGTGCAGCCCAGTAAAAAATGAAAATAGCAAGGTGAGCACATGTGTTGCTCCAAAGTGAATGTTGACGTGGTAAGCTTATAAAACTTACAGGTGTGTATGGATATACCTATACCTCAGAGGTGAAAAATTAGGTTTTTTTAAGAAAAGCAAATACTAACTAACGTATCGCGAAAGCAAATGATGAAGACTAGTAAAAAGAAGGTGAAGCTCTGTGCTAGGAGCAGGCCCCATGCAACAGCATAATCAGGTTATAGGTAGGAGGTAAAAATGAAGAGACCTGCTTTTCACTTCCCACTCTGCCACCTGTGTGTGAGCTAAGGAAATACAGGGAACTCTTTCAGCATCGCTGTCCTCGAGGCTGAGGGAACGAGCATAAATCCATTGTGGCAAGGGCTCTGACATTTAGAGACTAATTAGCATGGGATTAACAGGGGGATTTGGTTTTGCTTTTATAAAAGGAACTTCCATAAGCCTTACTGACACAGTTGTATGGAACACCAGTTTTTAGACTGTACTGATACCTCTCTGTTGTGGAGCCTGTAACTCCAGGACTGGGGGCAGAAGGTCAGTTAAGCCACACCATGGAGCACTCACACCTGTGGTGCCCAGCTAACCACAGGCTTTCCTGGCCCTGGCTGAGTGTATTCATGATGAATAGAGGCTGGAGAAACACTTTCACTGTTGGCCACTCGGATGCTGTGCCCAGTGTTAGGGGGCACTCTGTGCAGGCACTGCTGTCGAGGCTCTGGAAAAGCCACACGGGTGTGGTTGCAAACCGTGCGATCGATCAGAACAGATGCCCGGGAGCAGCTCTGGTTCAAAAGCTGTGGCACCTTCTTCAGAGTTGTTTTTTTCCATTCTCTTCCACAGGCTGGCAACACCAAATTTAATCGAGCTAAACTGCTGAATGTAGGATACCTAGAGGCCCTAAAAGAAGCCAACTGGGACTGTTTCATTTTCCATGATGTGGATCTGGTGCCAGAAAATGACTTTAACATTTACATGTGTGACACACAACCAAAGCATCTTGTAGTTGGCAGGAACAATACCGGATACAGGTAGGAAACCAGCAATATGGAAAGAATACCAACAGGGAAATGCCATGTTGCTGGTAATGTTCCTCTCCTCATGGAGCTGTTTGCTGGTATCTACCCTTCCTCCTGACACCCGGTTTCTGGTGGTGACACTTCACCTCTCTGGAGTGCAGAACTGGACAGACACCTCTGAAGTCAGCCCTATGGTCTCCTGTACAAATGATCATTGTCATTGTTCTGGTTTCTGGGGCTGAATTAAGGGGTCTTTCAAGAGGAAAGCAATGTGCCAGAGGTTGTGCAGAGACCTTCTGTCAAAGCTAGATACACATTTACAGTTTCCTGATCTTGTGCTTTGAGGGTGTGATCTTACCATAACAGAACTTGCCACTTCTGCTGTTGAAGAGGTAATGCCTGATATTGAGAGCTCAAGTGTGGGAATTTGACAAGGGATAGGGCTGTCCTTTAATTATTTGACTGAACAGTGTATAACACAAGTTCATTCTGATTTTTAAATGAGTCCCTTAAGTGCTCATGTGAAATAAATAGTTTAGAGTGAAAAGTCAGGTTCAGTCCACCTCAGAGAGAAAAGTCTCCCGAGCTTGGTGAATTTAATGACTTTTCATTGAACTTGTTTAGTTCAAGATTCATTTCATGTCATGTCACTCTAAATATTGATTAGCAGTGGGCTTTTCAAAAGCTGATCTCAAAGTACTTTGAAGTAAAGCTCTGCTTTGCTTCTGCATTTCCTTTGTTAAATAGATGAGAAAGAGGTGGGACATGTCAGTACTCACAGAATAATATTCACTTTCCAGTCATTTAGTGAAAGCTGGAACAAGTACATACGTACAAGGCTTGTGACAGGGTTTTGGAGCACTTGCAGAGCCTTGCAGAGTATTCCACTGGAATACTGGTGGCTTGAATTTGAGTAATACTTTTTCTGTGTCACTGCCTGTGTTTATGCATCCCTGAAGTGGGGATGATAATGCTCTGCTTCCACGGCATGTCTGAAGGAATTCAGATTCTGAGCTCAATAATGATGCTTGAACTGAGCTGATACCACAGGTTGAAATCCCAGCTGGGTGACCTCAGTGTTTTTCTGCAGCTGGGGTGAGCATATTGAGACGTGTTGCTCAGATGAGGTGGAGAAAACTGAACCTCATCCATGTTCTGTATTAACACAAAATGTCCTGGGCAAGAATGTGGGTTGGTTTGTGTTTTGTGGGAAGGTTTGGTTTGGTTTGGTTTGGTTTTGGGGTGTTTTTGGGGAAGGTGGTTGTTTTTTTTTTTTTTTTTCATTTGTATGTTTTTTTGTTTTGCAGGTTTTTTTTTTAGTTTCCTGGTGTGGGGTGAGGGGAATTATTTTTCTTCCGGGGGGCTGTATTCTATTGTGATGCAGTGTGCAGTAATCTTAGCACACATGTTCCTTTGGAGATCCAGTGCCTTATCTTTAGCTACCTAAACTACAGCTCAGTTTTAGAGTCTTTTAGACAGAAGATTTATTTATAAAAGCTTTGAAGATAAGATTGGGAAAACTCTTTTATTTTAATTAATGTTTTCCTTTGAGACCAGCACAGCATCTTTTCCTCCTGACCATTCCTATTGTATGTATTCTTCAGTCTGGTTTTAAAAATTCCAAAGGAGTTGATGTTCCCTCGTCCTCGGGGAAGGGGTGGTTACAGGGGTTTTTACAGAGATGCATTTTTGCAGGTGATGTCAGCTGGGAGCAAGTTATGCTTGGGCCCTGCCAGTTCTGTGCTGTCTGAGAAGAGTTGAGTGGGCAGCACTGTCCTGGTTACAGGATAACAGAATGGATGGGGTTGGAAGGGACCTCTGGGGAGCATCCAGTCCACCCCCCCTCCCAAGGCAGGGTCTCCTAGAGCAGGTTACACAGGAACTCATCCAGGCGGGGTTGGAATGTCTCCAGAGAGGGAGAGTCCATGACCTCCCTAGGCAGCCTGTTCCAGTGCTCTGCCACCCTCCATGGAAAGTTCTTCCTTATGTTGAGGTGGAACTTTTTGTGTTTTAGTTTATGGCCATTGCTCTTCATCCTGTCGGTGGAAACCACCCAAGTGTCTGGCACCATCTCCTTGGCACCACCTTTGAGATCTTTATTTGCATTGATGAAATCCCCTCTCAGTCTCCTCCAGACTAAACAGGCTCAGCTCCCGCAGCCTCCTCTCATAAGAGAGATGCTCCAGACCCCTCATCATCTTTGTGGCCTCTGCTGGACCCTCTCCAGCAGTTCCTGGTCTTTCTTGAATTGTGGAGACCAGAATGGAACACAGCACTCCAGATGTG
>VZRR01005327.1:735801-751482 GCA_013398015.1 Oreocharis arfaki
ACCCTCCATGAAAAGTTCTTCCTTATGTTGAGGTGGAACTTTTTGTGTTTTAGTTTATGGCCATTGCTCTTCATCCTGTCGGTGGAAACCACCCAAGTGTCTGGCACCATCTCCTTGGCACCACCTTTGAGATCTTTATTTGCATTGATGAAATCCCCTCTCAGTCTCCTCCAGACTAAACAGGCTCAGCTCCCGCAGCCTCCTCTCATAAGAGAGATGCTCCAGACCCCTCATCATCTTTGTGGCCTCTGCTGGACCCTCTCCAGCAGTTCCTGGTCTTTCTTGAATTGTGGAGACCAGAATGGAACACAGCACTCCAGATGTGTTCTACTAGGCCTACTCTCTAGGCCTGTGTAGAGGGGGAGAATCCCCTCCTCAACCTGCTGGCTCCACTCTTCCCAATGCACATCAGCTCTGGCTCCTTTGGTGCCTGCCTCTCCAGTGGTGTAGGGGAATTATGGGGTAAATAAGCAAGCAGTGGGGTGTGTGCATGGGCAGTCAGTTCCCAAACTGTCAGGCTGCTGGAACAGAATGTGGTCCTGTTGGTGACTGTCCTGGAAGCACAGCTGGGGAGGGCTCTGCTCTGCTGTTCCTGTTTATGGGACCTCCTTGCCATCCATTCCATCTTTACTGCATTCCTCTGGAGTATCCATAGCAGAAGTCTCAAGGCAGTAATGTGTAATTAAAACTTGATGGAACCTCCTCTACCCTGTGGCTTGTCTCCTCCAGCAGAGCAGATAGAGGGGAGCGAACAAATCTGTTCACAAGTCAGGCCTGACCGACCTGATTAGCCTTCTCCAATTTGACTAGCTTGGATGAGCGTGTAGTAGTGGATAATGTTTATCTTAGGGAGTCTTTCAGCACTGTCTCCCATAATGGTCCCACTGACAAAGTGATGAGGTATGGACTAGTAAGTGGACACTGAGATGGGCTAAAACTGCCAGAACTGCTGGGCTCAAAGGGTTCTGATCAGTAGAGCAAAGTCCAGCTGGAGGCCAGTCACTAGTGGTTTACTCCAGAGTTTGATACTGGGGCTGGTGCTAGTTAGTATCTTCATCAGTAGCCTGGAAGAAATCTCACAGGGTTGGTTTATGTAGCATGGCCTTTGTCAGGCTGGAGAATGTGGCCAGCAGGAATCTGAACAAGGAAGTTCAACAAAGGGAAATCCAGGGCCCTGTGCCCGAAGAGAAGTAACTCTGTGCACCAGTAGCTGCTGGAGGCCAACTGTCTGGAAAGCAGCTTTACAGGAAAGGATCTGGGCCAGCAAGGCACCCTTGTGATAAAGGCCACTGGCATCTTTGGGCTGCCTTGAGGGGGGAGTTATCAGCTGGTTGAGGGAGGTGATTATTCCTTTCTACTCAGCACCATGGAAATGATACCTGGAGTGCTGTGTCCACTTCTGGGACATACTGGAGCAAGTCCAGAGGTGAGCCCGAGAAGATGATGGAGGGATTGCAGCATCTGACATGTGAGGGAGGCTGAGGGTGCTGGGACTGTTTAGCAGAGAGAAGGCAAGGGGGTCTTGGAAATGTGTGTACATACCTGATGGACAGGAGTAGAGACTGTGGAGCCAGACCCTTCTCAGTGAAAGGCAAGAGCTAATGGGCACAAACCGAAATACAGGAAATTCCACTTAAGCATATGAAAAAGCTTTTTTACTGTGGAGGTGGTCAAATACTGGAACTGGCTGCCCAGAGAGGTTGTGGAGTCTCCATCCTTGCAGATGCTCAGAATCTGACTGAACATGTTCCTCAGCAAGTTGCTCTAGCAGACCCTGCTCTGAGCAGAGAGGCTGGATTACGTGATCTCCAGGGGCCCCTTTGACCTTCACAATTCCTCTGTGATGCTGTGACAGGAGCAAAAATCAGCCAGGAAAAAGAGTCTTGAGGGAGGTTGTGTTGAGGGACTTGCGTTGTTTTTTTCCTCCTTTGGTGTTTTTTAAATTATATTCATGGTAAACCAGCAATAATAATAAGCATTGTCTGGCATGTCAAATGCCATAATGAGTACTTTGTAGCCCTGGCAATTTGTTCATCTGTTTAGATTCACATACACGTACAAACCAAAATGCAGTCTGCAGCCACGTGCCCATCACTTCTGAAAGGGCTGGGGCAGGGTAGTAGAGGCTGCGTGGTAATGTTACCCTAAGGGCCAAGACAGAGGAGGGCATCATAAAAAGCAACTAGCAGAATGGCCTAAGATAAATAAACATGGGATGTAAACCCCTTTTTAAAGGAGATGCATTTTTCAGGATGGGGAAGGTAAAAGTGAGAAATTAATCTCCATTAGAGCTGAGCTCCATTACAGTGGGTTACTAAGTAACTTGCACTGTACCTTACCTTGGAATTGTTATTGCAATATCCAGTAGCACATGTCCCCTTGCTGTGAGCTGAATTCATTCCAAGTTTTTCAGATTCAGCTCTAAGATAATCAATGGCTCGCAGTTGTTATTGCAAAGCTTCCACTACATTAGTGCATAGCTTTGTTGCTTTTCTATACATCAGAGTCCCTGAGGTGAAATACCTTTTTGTCTGGCAAGGGGAATTGTGTAAAGAGAGAGAAGCTTCTCTCAGTTGGTGAGGTAACTTTTTCTGGCCTAAAGCAAATCACCATCTTTTTGTGAAAAGAGGAAGAGAACCAGGACCAGCTTTTAAGGATTTGTGCACCCTTAATTTAAGGGTTTGTGCACCCTTAATTCTGTGAAAGATGTGTTTAGATCTGGAGTGATGTTTTCATTGTTGATGGAATTTGACTTAATTCTTCATTCTCTCTCCTTGTGCCTCTAGGTTACGGTACCGGGGATATTTTGGAGGTGTAACTGCTCTTACAAGAGATCAGTTTTCCAAAGTGAATGGATTCTCTAACAACTACTGGGGTTGGGGTGGAGAAGATGATGACCTTCGAATCAGGTAAACAATGAGGAATTAGTTTTAAAAAAAATTTAAAAATTGGTGCAACTTCACACCAAGCCTCCAAGAGCACAACACTACAGGGGCTTTAATTCAAGCCAGTATTGAACAGTATTGCAGTGGAGATGTGAAGTGCAAGATGCAGTTCTGTGAGCAGTTTCCTCTTTGCAAGGGTTAGATATGTCTGATGCCTAGTCCTCTTCCTCACAGTTGGGTGTGGGTTAAGTTATTTGGTTGGTTTGGTTCGATTTTGTCTCAGATACACAGCATTTGTATTCTCGCTTGGAAATTGGTTTTAATTGAAGTCTGCAGTGTGGTTTGCCAGAGACACAAAAATGTATTGAATTCCAGTACTTTGCAGTAGTGTGGGAGTGCTTTGGTGGGACTGGGTGTTTTGCGTTTGACTACTGGATTTACTCCAAGTAGGGCTTAGTTTGTATTTGTGTGGCGTTGATTATAGTGAAGGTAGCAAATAACGAATTTTAGAAAGGCTACATATATATGCATATGCCCTTGGCGCTTGTGAAAACTCATTTTGCAGCTGTGCCTGTCAGAGTAGGAAAAACCTGTTGGCTGGAGAGATTTAGTGGGACAAAGAGGTCAGCAAAACTTTTTTGTTGATCTTTTGCCCTTTGCGTAGGAAGAAACCGCTAATCCTGCATTGCTATTAGCAAATGGAGAAAAAACCCGCATGCAAACAACAGATGAGAACCCACAACTCCACAAGCTCTGCTGGCAGAGCCTATCAGTTTGTAACTTGGCTTATACTCTGTCATTTATAAGTTGTTATCCTTTTCAGTTGCTTAAATATGCAAACACATTTTGGGGAGATAACATTTATATCCCTGGTGATGTTATATAAATATAACATCAAGATAGGGGATCAAGTGTGTTGAAAGTTAGGAACTTCTGAATGAAAGTGTTTCTTGCTGTATCTCAAGACATCTAAAAGGTCTGCTGGAGGTATGGATTTCTGTCCCTTCTTAACCACAACTATTTTTTCTTCTTACTGCTGCCTAGACACACCAACTTCTCTGTGACCTCCTGGGAGCTGGCTTTTATAGTGCAGGCTGTAGTAGAGATGGTTGGGTGCCGTCTTATTCCCTGGCTTCCCAGGGTGATAGCTCTTTCAGATGCTCCCGCGGGCAGCAGAGAAGCAGCAGGACAGCAGGATTTACTGAGGGTCTCTATGTTTGCAAGGAAACAAAAGTGATGCTTGTGTGTGGCACTTTGTAACTTTGCAGCTCTTGAGGTCTTGGTGGGGAAACAGAGTCATGACCCAGTGTGTGCTCTGCAAGTGGACTTGGCTTGTACTTTTCCTCTTGGCTGGGCCTTGGGCTGGGCTGGTGGCCGAGATTGCAGGGGTAGGCAAGGGCAAGCTTGCAGTCTGGTGGGTTGTTGTGTGGAGAGATCCTTGGAGCCTTCCCGAGGGAAGTCAGCAGATGGCAGCATTCCTTCAGTGCCCTCAAAATTCAGGGCTGGGGACTCTCAGATTCTACTATTCTGCTTGAGGAACGAATGTGATGGTCTCTTCTGGGCCCCCTCCTAAGGCATGTGTCACAAAGAGATTCTTCAGATCATTTGTTGTAGTTATTTGATAATCTACTGCTACAAAGTCATGGAAATCTGTAAGGGGCTCAGTTTTTTCAAATCTTGGTTTGACTAGCAAAGAGGTGGACTATTCCTTAATTCCCTTGTCATAAAGTTTCTTTCTTTCTGCTGTCAGAGCGAAGTTGTGCTACACAGATATGTGTAAGGCCAAAAGCTCCAACCAAGTGCCTGATGTCAGGCACTTAAATCCATGCATAGGGCTCAGTGCTTCTGGCATTGTTCTCAGAGAAATCTTATTCATGTGAACGAATAAAGTTTTGCAGCTGTCTGCCAGCTATTAAAAAAGAAAACAAGCTTTTAATTTTTTTTTCTCTTTTTCTAAGTGGAGAACTATCAAGTATAGGGGTTTTATTGCAGGGGTTGAGATGAACTTGTTGCAGAACAGGTGGAGACTGGCTACAAGGCAGTACAAAGTAGAGCAGTCAATAGTGATACAAATGTACTCTGCTGTGTAATGTGTGCTTAAAGCTCTACATCTCTACTGTAGTACCTACCTGCTTCTGTTCAAAGGAAAGGTGTATCTGTCACCTGCCCCCAGACCTGTTCTCCAGAAATGCAACTCTGAGCCTCATTTCTCTGGCAAAATGGGTTGTGGAAGAAATGCAGATGAGCTTTTACAACTCTCTATATTTGCTTCTATAGCATCTACAAGAGATGAAGTCTCCAGTTGTTGGGTTTTTACCATTAACAGTTGGTTTATAGGTGTTGTCTTCCTCACAACACTTCTTACTGCTTCTTGCAGGGTTGAGATGCAGAAGATGAAAGTGGTGAGGCCGCCTGCCGATGTGGCCAGGTACACGATGATCTTCCACAACCGCGACCACGGTAACGAGGAGAATCGAGAGAGGTGGGTCAAAACAGATTTCCACCTCGTGTTCTCTTGGTTTGTGGCTGAGTCAGGCACCTGGGGACCAAGTTCTTTGCTCTAGGCCAAACAGGCATTTTGTGGTTCCCAGAGGCTCTGAGGAACACCCCCATGACAACACTGTTCACAGCTGGTAGCTGTTTTCTGTACATGAGATCTTCCTAGGACTGACTGGGTGGTGGTCCCTAGAAACTTCCAGAATTACAGTTACATAGGTATGGTTTAAGCATATGATTTCAGAGATTGCTCCAAAGGATTTTTCTCCCTCTGTGTGCTTATGCTGAATACAGGGTAAACAGGACTTTGCATTCCCAGTAGATATAAAATGGCAGTAACTTTGCTTCCAAATTTACTACTATTGGGAAAGAGCTCAAAACTCCACTCCTGTGCATGTCAGTGAAGATTTTTCTCGTCTTTGTCCTCAGGATGAAGCTTCTCCGTCAGGTGTCTAGAACATGGAAGACAGACGGGCTGAATTCCTGTTCCTATAAACTGCTCTCAGTGGAACACAACCCGCTGTACATCAACATCACGGTGGATTTCAGTGTGCAGCCCAAGGTCTCATAGGGGCCAGCACCTCCCAGGTTATAGGGAATGGCAACAGATCTCCTTTGTGGCTGCTGCTAGAGCCGATGACTTCCAGCACCTGCTTGGAAGAGTCCTTCAGTAGCACAGGAAAAAGAAAAGTGTTCCTTCACAGCATCTCATTGAGTGGTTGAGAGTTTCCTTTTGTGAGGACTGGAGCCACAGACTGACCCAAGGGACAGGTCCTTGTGTTCTTCTATGCACTTTTGCTGGGACATTGGAAAAAGTGTCCTTGTTTGGGCTGGTCCAGTGGAAGGACTTGAACCAAGTCCCTGAAAACAAATTTGGTTTTGCAACTATTTCTAAACTTATTTGTGGTTTCATTAAAAGCACAATAATTGTTCAAGAACTACAGACTTGATGAGAAAAGTTAATTTTTTCTAGCCTAAGGAAAAACTGCTTATGTGTGAGGGAAGGGCAGTAATGGTAATGGGTAAGGAGGTGTTACAAATCTCTCAATAAATGCAGTCCACTGAACTCCAGAGTGTCTTGTCCTTCACACCAGTGTCCCCTGCTGAGGGACTGCTGACATAACCCATGGCAGTGATCAGTCTCATTCTGCAGCAGGATGCCTGTTACTCTCCAGGGATGGGGAAGGAACGGCAGTGGCCAGCTGTGTTGGATGGGGAGTAATTCTAATCCACATATTTTAATGCTTTGGGCCACACTGTTAGCAGAGTGTGTATTTATATACATACCCAGGCCATTATCATCTGTGAGTCTTGCTGCAGGAACAGGTGAAAGTCTGTGGATAACCAGCTGTTCCACCATGCTGCAGCATTTGTGCAGAAATCTTGATTGGAACACTTGACTTACTGCATTGTATTTAACTGTCTTTACATGTTGATGTGAAGCCAGGCTTGGGAGAGTTTCTTTCAGGACATTATTCCAACTGTAAAGACTGAAACTTTAAATCTTTGTAGGTGTAGTGGGAAAGATGCAGCTTTTCACAGATTAAGGAATTTTTGTATCTTTAAGTAACAAGCCAAAATACCCTGTGTCACACACTCAAAATAACTGGACCTGGCAGGCAGTGCTACAGACTGAGTTGGCAGAGAAAGAAATTTTACAGCAAGGGTAAGGGTTTGGGCAGACTGTGTCCATCTCACAGCCAGGTAAGTACAAACCCATTCCTCCCAGGGTCACAGCTCCACTGCTGACAAATTTGACGTCGTTTTTGCCCTAGTATTTAATTTCTCAGAAGTATTTTATATTGAAGACAGCTCATGCTTGAATGATACCTAATGTCTGAGCAACAGCTGTAGTAGTAGATTAATTTCCCTGCTCTGAGCAGGAGGTTAGACTAGGTGGACAGCCTCAGGTCCCATTCAGTCTGCATTACTTGCAGCTACAAAAAAATCATTTAAACACTGGTGGTTCACATCAGAAAAAAAACCAATCAAGGGTTTAAGCTCTGGTTTCAGGGCAACTTTCTCTTTTATTACACTCTTACTCAATATTTTATAAAACTCTTAAACCAAACACACAACTCAATTTATTTTACTCAAATTCACAAAAGATATTTATAGAACTGTAACTGGCTTCAACACTTTCTCAAAATATAACACGTCAGAGGCCAGTCTGACAGAATGGCTTGCATCCCAATTAACACTTATGTACAAAGCAGGACAGAGCTATCCAGCTCCTGAACAAAGGTTCCAGAAAGCTTGGATCAGCTTCCTGTCACAGAGACATGGCTCAGGAGTCAGTTTTACAGTGACTTGGACAATTTTACAGTAAGCCAGAGCCTGCTTAGTAGCTGTCATACCCTATTCCTGGAGCCTCTTCTAAATCTGAAACAGTTTGAAGACAAGTGAAAGGCAAAAGGGTTAATCTCAGGTGGGGCAGGCTCCACAGGAAAATGGGAGATAGTGGCTGAATGCCCATGTGGCACCCAACCTCTGCTTTTGTTTTCAGTCTCTTAAGAAAATGGGGGAACATATCCAATGTCCACAGTGATCTTGGTATAAAGAGGATGCTTAGTCCTGGAAAGGAGCCTGAACTGTAATGTATTCATTCCATCAGCTTTCCACGTTTTTCTGGTGTTGTGTCGGGAAGGAGGCCTGAGGGAGGGAGAACACCTGCAGTTAGATAGAAGAAAGAAGGTAACATTTGCAGCTGAAGCTGCAGAAGAGCGAGTCTTCCCGAGGGCAGAAAAGCCCGGAGACAATTCTTCCCACGGTACAGACCGAACAGATCAGAGTAAGTTCAAGCTGAGTATTCCGAACAAGGAGGACAATTCAGACTGGACCCTGATGAGAGAGGGACACCAGTGAGGTGGCAGCTACAGTCTCCAAAAGCCAAGGAGCTGTCAGCAGCTTAGAGGGACCTGGGAGTGCAATGCACAAGTTTGCAGCCACGGTGTACTTAGGCTGCTGTAGGTAGGTTTTTGACAGGGTTGTTATGGAAACCTGGGTTTTGAGATGATAAAGAGAAATCTGCACTGTCGGTATGAGAAGCCTCCACCACACTTGACCCAACACCCTCCTCCAGCTCTTCTATATAAAACAGTCTTTGATAAAGTCTCTCATAGCACCTTTCTCATGTCTTCAAACTAGAATATTGCTTTCCACTATTTTAATGGCACATTGTAACTCCACACAGACTGAAGAACAAGCTTCTATTATTGGGAACTTGTACCAGTGCCTCTTCAAACTGAAATCTCCCTCTTTACAAGACAGGCAGTGTTTTTTTTCTTTAAGTTTTACTTCCTGTAAAATTTCATGTTTAAATCTGACCTGTTAGCTTCCTAGGTGGCACGTGTCCTTCAGCACAGGAAGGAAAAGTAGGAAACTAGGAGAAACCCTTCAAATGTGAAAACAGGAGCCAAGTGATTCAGTTGAAACTGACTGGGGGCTGCTTTTAAATAGCCTCCCTAAAGCAGAAAAAGCAGCAGTGACATGAGGCATATTAGCCTGTTCTGGGGAAGATGACAGCCAAGCTGCCACAAGGCACAGCGCAGCCCCCAGCCCCACCAGGTACCTCCTCCAAGGCTCAGGTATCTCTGTCTCTTCCCTGTAGTCCATCACTCGGTAGCGTCCAAGGTGAGGTGGTGTCTGGACTATTTTCATTCCTGCTAAATGAATCCTTTGAAACAACAGATAAAAGTGTCTGCTTAGGCATCAAGATGCCACTTCCAGGCTTATAGTCAGAGATGATTTTCAGTGTTAATGCAATAAAAACAAAGTGCAGATGCAGCACAGGGCCACATGATCTTCTCTAGCAGGCTCTAGGCCAGGCTTGGGCTAGAAAGCTCCCAGCTGCAGTGCACTTTGACAGGGCACAAGGGGATTAGAGCAAGCAGGGACTGAACTACCACATACAGAGCATTCAAGAGCAATTCCTCTGAGTCTGACAAATGAGCATTATTCTGCTTCCTCCTAAGAGCAGAGCTTTTGCTGTCTAGAGGTCCATCACCTAAACTAAAAAAAAGAAAAAATAAAAAATACCTCAAACTTGCAGTTTCTGAAAAGAAGCCAGTCCTGAGTTTCAAAACCAGATTAAGCCTCTGTGTTCTTTGAGAAGTGCCATTCATTCAGATGGCCTGATTAGACTGGTTCATAAAAGATTAGGGATAAATACAGGCACCAGACAAACCTATGTAAGCTCAGCTGCAGGATAGTTAGATAAGAAACGAAGAACTGAAGGCTCAGAATTCTAGAACAGAGCTTCTAAAACCAGCATTTTGGGTGACTTTCAAACAACCCACAACCCACTGCTGATAGTGCCTATGTTACTCTGCCAATAAAAAGTGCCTTTAATAGTGCTAGGGCTACCAAACCTGTGTTATCACAGGACAGCCCTTAGGCAGAGAAAATTCCTGTGAACGTAGGAATGAATGTTTGCTCAGTTGAGGTTATCTAACTGGCATGCTTGCAGCATTTGACTGCGTTCCATCGGGATCTGATACAGCAGGAATGTTATGAAGCTGAAAGGCTACAGAACTGAAAATATTTGTTAGGCTAGAGCCATCAGATGGTTATAACACTGCATTGACAGTGTTATAGTACTATTATTTCAGATGGAGTTTTAGCCAAAGTTTCTTGTTTTCTGAACATAAGCTTATGGCACATTCAGTCATAAAGAGAGAAAACAGCAAGAACACCAAACGAGCTTTGCTGTTACAGTTTTTTGCATTGCAAAATAAGACTAAAACTGTAGCCTGGAACAGTTAATACATTCATTTACTGTTAAGAAGAGCCCAACAGTCTTTCCTGTAGTTGAAAATGTTAACACATGAGTGGCTCCAATTAGAGTAGTGTTTTCTTCTAATAGAAGGTAGAACCTGGTATTTGCTATGACTTGTACTACAGAGTACTGCAGCCTGCCAATTATTAGTAGAAGCTGGCAGTTTTTTCATTAACTCTGCTTTTAATAAGGAATATTGCAGAAAAAAAAAACATCTTCGCACAGAACTTTTTGAAATTGGACGTTGAAATGTCAAAAAAAGAGATTAATTAATTTATTTGCTACGTGGTAAGAAGTGCTCGAGCACCTCCTAAAACCCAGATCCCAGCTGGTCGTTGAAGAACAGCCAGTTCATTCCTAACTTCTGCAGGCTGAGACTTCAGAATGTGAATAAATCATTAACAGGCACTGTCCATGGCCTCCGTGTATCTCTGGGCCAAAACACTGCTAATCATTAGTCTAAGTTCTCTCTGAAAATATATGCTCCAATTCCCTTCCAGAAAGGGATATTTTGGGAGCTATATAATTCACTTGCCTTCCAGGATTCTCTTCAAAGAAGTGCACTCCTATGCATAACTGGCATGACTCTATACCCCTGGTACCAAAAACCAAATTAGATGCCTAAGCTATACTAAGAACATGTGAATAGACCCAGCACTGTAGTGCTTGATGTAAAGATCTATTTTCCTGGCATTCTATTCCTTTCGTAAATGCTGACTCTCTAAACAACCATACAACCTTTCAGTTGGCTTTCTCTGAAAGGCAAAGGAGGAATTCTGTGTTAGAAAATCTGGCTTTCAACTCCCAGATGAATACTGCTTTGAAAAAAACCTCACGTAACTTGTCACGTTATGCAAGACAAAAATAACAAAGGCTTCCACGGTCAGTTTAGTTCTATAAACTCCCCGTGAGCCTGCCTCAGTGCTGGATCATAAAGGTGCACAGTGCACTTCCAAAGCTGAACAGAGAAGCTGCAGCCATGAATCTGTACTTGAAGAATTCACATTAGGCAGAGCACCTGGAACTAAACTAGTCTATAGAATGCTGCTGCCATGGCAACCAAAGTACAAGAAAAACCATCAACTCTTGCTGTCACTGACTCACACTGGTACACAGCCTTCTCCATCACCCAGCACTGCAGACAAAAGATAGAATTCCTTGTGTTCCTTAATGCCAAGTATCGGTGATTAGGTAATCAACACTTGGAGCAACCTAAATGCACTTAAACCTAAATTCCCAACTGTCTGAGAATTAGTTAAGTACCTTCTTATTCCTCAAGCTTGCAGACGCCTTCCCTCCCTTGGGGCTGTCAACTTCAGCGGAGGCACTTGTCAACTAAAAGTGGTTATAACCCCTTGCACTGAAGGCACAAGGATGTGAAGTTACATTCTGCTCTCCAGAAATGAGAAAGCTTTGTTTTCCCAGCACACAGTGATTGGATTCATAGGTTCTGAGCATCTTCTGACATTAAGCATTCCCAATACCAACGGCATTTGGGATTATAACGATAGTGCAAGCACACGAAGGAACAATGCCTTGGTTCCTTTCCTAGGGTGCTGCTGTGCTTCACTTGCCAGCTAAGATCCATTTCAAGCCCATCCTGTGCATTGGTACCTTGTAGCAATGTCATCATTTTCACCACCATCGCCCCAGTATGTGTTGGGAAACCCATTCATCTTCATGTAATGTTCTGGAGTCAGAGCAGACACGCCCCCAAAAAAGGACTTGTACGGCAGACTAAAAGAGAAAACAAAGAAGCAAACAAACACCACCCCCCAAAAAAACCCCAACCAACAAAACCCAAAGCATCACTATTGAAGACTAATACCTGTCCTCCACAACTAACAATGTGATCCAAGTCACACATACATTAATTGCATACTTGCAGACACTGTCACGACAATGCCAAACCCCAAAACAGTAAACCCAGTGTAAGCCCCATCATGTTCCAGTCCCCTCACTGATTCCCACCACCTTCCCCCAAAGCAGACCTAAGTAAGCCAGTTTCAAAATTCATATTTTGGATCAGTTTAAAGTACCTGTATCCTATCACATCATATTCCACATGATCCAGTATTCCCACCTTACACTCTTTTTCCTGGAGGAGTCAAACAGAAACCTGCCAGTCATTTGCCAAGCTGAGCTAACTGTGCAACAGGGAACTACAGGCAAGGAACCATTCAAGATCGCATGCTTGGGTCAAGAATATCCTTTTCTAGGGAAGTCACTACTGCAAAACTGACACAGAAAACCTCATAAAGGTTGTGTCTTTCACTGTTCCCACCCATACTTTCTAACAGAAAGTGAACCAACTCTAAAATATACACAGGAAGCAAATGGAGGCACTTACGTGTACTGAAACTTATCCATGGCACTGGCCATGTGCTTGGGATAGTATTCGTCACAAATGTAGAGGTTATAATCATTCTCAGGGACCAGGTCAACATCATGCAGGACAAGGCAGTCCCACTCTTCATCCTTCATGGCTTCCCGGACACCAACATTAAGCAGCTTTGCTCGGTTAAACGAACCAGTCCCTACCTGGAAAAGAAAACCTTCATTTCTTCATCAAAACAACAAAGATGATAACTCAGTTAAAATGTGTTTTAGTCAAAAAAGCCTTATTCAAGTGAATGATTTAATACTGGCTGCAAATTCCATGCTCCCAACTTTGAAAATGTCACCTGTCCTCTTCACCACACTCTCAACAGTTGTCAGCTTTGCTGTGTCAGGGGCTGTGCACTGTTGGCACCCGAAGAAGGCTGACTTTCAAGACACCCATAAGCCAATCCCCAGGTGTAATCTGCACAGCAACACTTTTGCCCTGACTACTGTTTATTAAAGCTTGCAAATGAGAAAAACAGATCTTAGTCAAACAAAAAAGCTTCTTTGCCCTCCCAATAAACTATTGGTTTCGACTGATGAATCCAAAACTTGCTCCCTCACCACTGATCTTGCAGCACCAGCCCACGTCAGGTACAAAAGGCTGTTTGACCTGCACAGGCTGCCCCCACAGCAGGGTCATGCCACATGTTTGTATTTGATACAGACTAAAAATATCCAGCTTCACTGCAGCATTTAGTCTCCAGGTTTTGCTCAGCAGCCACACTGACAAGCTACAGACAAACCACACGCATCTCTCAAAAAGAGGAAAACACAAGTTACCACCGTCCTGGGTTACAAAAGGAAACTGCTAGGTGCAACCAAACTCTGTATTCTACTTCCCTCTACATCATTTTCTCACAAACTGGTAAAGACGGGTCGTTCGCAGCAGCTGCCCAGTGCACACGCCACCCCTCAGGCTAGAGCTGGGTGTTAAATGAGATTAGGAAAAAAGAGGCAACCCTGCGAGGCAGGATAGTGTTTCTTTTTCTTCACACCAACGATTCAGCTGTGGTAATTCCCTCCGGTGAAGCAGCAGCCCCATTCATCCTGAAGCGGTTGTCTCTGCTAAGGGGCCATCCTGAACTCAATGGCACCAGCAGAACAGACAGCAGCAATGACCATCAAGGACTCCAAAAATATTCTATCACTCATAGGACTACATCACTCCATTGTGAAACTCCCCTCCCTGGAGGAGGTACCACCTGAACCTGACTGCATTTAATCTCGATTTAGGGACTTGGGACACCACCACCTGCTTGAGGGGCCCAGATGAGGACCAGACCTTCCACAGGACCACCGTTTTCGACACTGCAACCAGCACTTAATCAGACTGTGACCACCACCCTGACCAACAGGGGGTCAGGCTGTACTCTGACTCTGTCAGTTTAAGCCCGTGCTTCTGTATTATTGCATGTATTGTAATCTTTCTATTAAATCGTAATTCCAACCTGAAATCTTTCTCAAGGTGGCTGTGTGGGGGTTCATTTCTCCCGCTGGTTTACTTCCAAACCAGCACAACCACTCAGTGACAAGTATATACCCCCAGGAAAAAAAAACCACAACAGAACCAATTAATAGCAGAACAACGATCTTGGCAAGTGGTATGCTATTTCAGTCATGAGCAGCCATGGAGATGGGACAGCATATATCTGACCTCCTCTCAGCCCATGCATAAAACAGTATTTCCACATCAGAAGAGCCACATTTCTTGTTCAGAGCCTAACCCTTAAGTGGTGTAGCTGAGCTTCCCAGCAGGCACATTTGACTTAGATTTACCTGCTGAATCAGGTAGATAGTGTAACTGAGCTGCTGGCGCTGCAGGAAAGGATGGATATAGTAGAGAAGATGGCGAAGGTACTTCTCCTGGTTCCTGTAGGCCACAAGGATGGCGGATTTGTAGCGGGCAAAGCAGTGAGGGGGCTTGTAGTGGCCACCAGGCTGAACGAAAGGATTTCTTTTCACGATCATCCTTTCACTAGGAAGCACCCTGAAGGTGATGGTTAATGGACCAACTGTAAGGAGAGACAGAAAAAAGAACAAGTGAGATCAGTGATGCTTCTCCACCTTTATTCAGACCTACCAGATTAGCCAGCCACGTTTAGTCCTTCAGACAGCAGCCCCACCAGAGAACAGTTAACAATGCCCACACAGATGTGACTCCATGACAAATGTCACCACTGCCTGCTGGCCACCTCCCCCAGCTCCTCACCGAGCGGTGCCAGGCTCAGCACCAGCAGGACACGCTACCTGCCAGGCATCCCGAGCCCTGGCATGGCCAGCAAGTCTCACTGGGCTGCTGCACAGCTGCTCTTCCCCGGGCCTGGCTGCCTACTACAGTCTTGTGTTGCTTAGATGAGACCCTTGAATAAATGTATTCACTGAAAGAAACAGCGTTGAAAATTATTGAAGATGAACAGACACATCTGCTTTTGCTACCCATTTGGAAAATTTCTCTAAGCCTCTTTCAGAAGAGATGCAAGGACAAAGACGTGCAAGTGGATATTCAGCAGGTCAGGGGAGAAACAGTTTAAAGCCTGGATGAATACAAATGCTTTAGGAAATGTCAGCTTTACCTTTAAAAGCATTTCAAATTCAATCTGATGTTATAATCACATGCCACAATGGCTGTATTTGCTATATTATTTCATTTCATACACTGTGATAAGCAGGCAGTACTTTAAAATGTTGGGAGAAGCAGATGACAGAACTGAGAAAGAAAAAAGATGTTATATTTTCAGGAACAGTCACAGAGTAGCAAAAGAAACTATATATGATTGTTCATCTACTCATCACTTTGTTTTTAAATACAAACTATACTGGATATGTTCAAGAGGTTTTACCTAATTAACAAAAAAAAAATCTGCATTTTTACATGAATTCTTCCATTCTTCAGATGGAAAAATACTGACAAGTCATATGTGAAAAAGAGTCAGTATTAAGTGTCAATTACCATTTTAACACAAATTTCATTGTTACAATATGAATAAACAAATTCTACAATTATTTAAATGCCTGTCCTCCTGGGTAATGAGAAAAGCTTCCAAAAGTAGCAGAAGACTTGTATTTATATACAAATCAGTGTGTCTTAATGGTTTCCTACAACTGTGAACTTTTAAGAAAATAAAGCAGAGATGCAGA
>VZRR01005327.1:751565-819915 GCA_013398015.1 Oreocharis arfaki
TATACTGGATATGTTCAAGAGGTTTTACCTAATTAACAAAAAAAAAAAATCTGCATTTTTACATGAATTCTTCCATTCTTCAGATGGAAAAATACTGATGAGTCATAAGTGAAAAAGAGTCAGTATTAAGTGTCAATTACCATTTTAACACAAATTTCATTGTTACAATATGAATAAACAAATTCTACAATTATTTAAATGCCTGTCCTCCTGGGTAATGAGAAAAGCTTCCAAAAGTAGCAGAAGACTTGTATTTATATACAAATCAGTGTGTCTTAATGGTTTCCTACAACTGTGAACTTTTAAGAAAATAAAGCAGAGATGCAGAACAAGATTGACATCCAAAGCTTAAATGAACTAGGGAAAAACTTTCACCTAAATCATAACTAGAAGCTGACAACTTCAAATGACAGTTCTTTTCAAAAATTCTTTGCAGGCCATGCTACCAAAGGCAGAATATTCTTTTGCACCAGAAGTCTGTAGGGCAGGTTTGTTGTTGTTGCTTTTTAAATTAGCTATAAACAATACCTTCTTTTCTTTCCAAGCTGATAATTAATGCTATGGCTGTCATAAATCAGGTTTTCAGTATCTTGTAAGTCAGACTCCCTCTTAAACCACTGAAATAGATTACTCTCTCAAAAACCTTCTGACAATGAAGCCTGAGAGAGAGCAAATATTTAGGTCTGGTGTTTAGAAGCTTTTATTTGAGCAGGAAAAGGTACAGGTGTGTTCTAAGACTAAATGAGCAGGTGAGTTCAGAATATGCTTCTTCCAGCCCATCCTATATTCAAGCCTCTACTACAATTCTAACAAAACAAACAATAAAATTGAGCCTGCCCACACCCACATCCTGTTTAACTGACACAGAAGGAAGCAGCATCCCTCCCCTGGTTTTGGGGGTTTGGTTTTTTGGGGGGGTTTGGTTGGTTGGTTGGTTTTGGATTGGTTGGGGTTTTTTAGAGCAGTAACAGGGCTTAAGGACTAAATTTGCTGTAAAATTCAAAGTGTCCATTCAGAACTGGGGAACATTTTGCTACTCGGAGGACGTAGGTACCCCTCACATTACTGATGGGCAAACCTATACTTGATAAGTGCCTCCTTTTCTTCCTCAAGGAACACACAAATGGCATTTCCTGAAGGTCAGTCTGAGAAGCCACTGATCCCATTTCTCATCCTGTCAGACATGTCTGGTCTGAACCCCACTGCATGGGTTTTGCTGGTTGGTTTCTGTTTGTTTGTTTTTAAAAAGAAAGCCTGACTTTTGCTTGCCAGCAAGGTTTTGCAATAGCTGACTCTTAAATATTACTTTTCAGTCCTTCTCCAACTATTTAAAATGCAGGAGAATTTGATTGTCACTGCATTACCCGCAGCAGGAAAGCAGAGTCCATTGCCATATATTTGTACCTGAAACAGAAGGGTGGTTCTTCAAAGAATCATTCCGTGGGCTATGAATCTAGGTCACATTTACAGTGAAGATTTCATGATGTTATTTCCTACTTCTGTGCATACAGTTTCCTTTTCCACCTTTTAGACCCCCATGTTTCAGTCCAACAATGTTATCAACTTGTAGTTTATGTTGCTGTTTAGATTTATGGACTCACTGATTATCAGATCTTTCAACTAAAGCACCATTAACCACTGATTTGATGACAACTGGAGTTTGCTAAAGAAGAATTACATTCAGGGATTTCAACTATAGATCACTGCTAGAAGGAAAATATAAGAAAGGGAATTAATTCTTTTTATTCTCCCACAAAGATACGGTTTTGTTTTCTATAAAACAGCTGGGACTCCGTATTGCAGAGTAAGATTCTGCAGCAATAATCCTTAAACTCCAGGAAAAATAAGATCTTCATTTGAATGTTAAGGGTATGAGTAAGATAAAGTGAATAGCTTCACTCCTGTTCTCTCCTTCCATACCCAAGCATACCATTCAGGAGTATAACATTTGCATTTTCCAGGTTTTTCAAGATACCATGTTCTCCCATGCTGCCTGGCTCCATACCTCAAACAAATCAGCTCAGAAACTCAATCTAGAATATGCCAAGAGAAGAAAAAAAAAAAAAAAAAAAATCAGTGTGACTTATATCCCCAAAACCTCTGGCTGCCCCACACTCCTTGGCTACAAGCTACATTCTGGCTCTCATGCCTCCCTGCTGTCCAGCTAACAAAAGGCTAATGCAATCTAATCCAATTAGATCCCAAATGTGAATAGAGCAGTTGAAGGCTGGACCAAAGAGGGATAAATGAAACTGCCAAAGTGCAGCTTCGGGAAAGGAAGAAAAACCCATCTTAGACATACCAGGAAGCACAGGATCCCAACAGAGGCAGGGTACAGAACAAACACCCTGAAGTGCCCAAGCAATTTTTCCATGGCCTCGTTCCCAAGATGTTTCTGTGCTGTACCATCACATGGAGGGTGTTTAATGAATATGAAACTTCAGTGTGTAGAGTTAGGTCTCACAATTCCCTGCCTGTGTTGTCAGCTGGTGCCACTGACAGCACCCTCCCTGTGTGCTTTACTTTCCAGGCAACATACTTGCCTGTCTAGGGATCCTATTGACTTTGACCATATCTATCCCACCTCATGAAAGTAACTCCAGGACTTCTGAACTCCTTGCTGTACATTTAGAGTTTGCAGCTATAGTTACCAAGTCCAACCAGAATAATCAGAACTTACACAAGATGAGCAAACAGGAACAGTAGCATGGGTCAATGCTGCACTGAGTTCAGCACCCCACACTACATTAACAGAGTCATAGTTGTATAATTCTACCACTGCTCAGGAAAAAAAATTCTAAAAATCAGACCAACAGCTTTCATTTCAGCATCAGTTTCTAATGATAGAATACAAGGCTGCCTGAATGGCACCTGAAAATAAATCCCAGCATTAGCACCGCCACCTTTTTATTTCTCCTTAAATCCAAGAGAAGAAACTCCTGCAGCATTAGGAAATGTAGCAGGAGCTACTTAATACAACAGATGGTCCTGCTCATGAACAGGTTATGACAGATGGGAGTGAAAGGCAGCAACTGCTGTAAAAAGGGCTTGGAAAAAAACCCTTCCATAGCATGAGTGAATTATAAACTGCAGAGTTACAGACAGAACTTCCAACTATTAAAGTCCTCGAGGGCCAAACCAACTTGTTCAGCACATACCATGCATGAAGGAAGGTACCCCCTTAAACCAAACCTATTATTTATTAGAAATAATAAAAAAACCCCAAGTCATCTAGCATCAAACTTCTTCCTCGAGAGGAAAAGATGAACTGAAACAAGACATCTTGCATGCAGTGTGAGAAAGTCAGATTTTGAATTTAAAAGCTACTTTGCTCTGTTTAAAGAATTACAACCCTGGCATATAACCACTTTGCTTTTTCTAAAAACAAACGAGGAAGAAACAGGCAACCGGTTACTTGTGTAGAAACTTTAACCTTTGAGGGAACTCGAGTCATTTATTCCCAATATTAGTGAAGACACTGAATACCTGCAATGCTTCTCAAGTTGGTCACAAAACGTTCAGTGGACACCACCAAGCGTTAAAAAAGTATCACTAGCCAGCAGGAGTCTAGTTCCTCTAAGGCAGAGATGATTAGCAACTACACTTTAATTCTTACTCCACAGCCCTGGAAGAACCAAGCTGCTGCAGACTCAGGAGACAGGAAATAGACAGAGGAGCTGCAAGCTGATTTATATTCAGTTATCAGAATGATCTACTACATATATAAATGGAAAAAGTGCTGCACTTCATAAAAGCCCTGATGCAGAAACCATTTAAGCCATTTGGCATCCTTCCAGTTACTTTAACACGCTTTAGAGTGGGCACAGTGGCTTATTATCAGCTCTGAACTGGAGGCTGAGTCCTCAAGAATTGATTTCAAATCTCATTTAATAGAGTTTATGAAATTAATATTAAAAGACATTGCTCTCTCCAATATAATGCTTCCAAGAAACATCAGTCTCATGAGAGACGATGGCAACAATTATTCAAGACATTCATAAAGTATTTATATCTCAATTCATATGTGCCCATCACATACACAACAAAGGACAACTCCCTCACAAAATAGCACGTTTCTCAGTTAAAAAAAAAGTAAAACACCCAGAAGAAGTTGGCATGCAGTGATACAAGAAGTAGTAATTTACTTCCTATATTTAAAGGGAAATATCAATGAGTAAAAGTTAAGTTGTAGCAGAGACCTCATTTTTCTTAAGCTGAATCTGTATCGGTGCTCCTAATTACTCGTGTTTCACCTCAGCAATGGTTCATATGCCCAACTCAATATTTTCACACAGCAAAGCTTCCACAAATACTTTGCTTCATGGCTGGTTTTTTTCCTCCCAGCCAACTTACTGTTTGTTTCTGTCTATGTCTAACACTATGTTTCCATTTTAGCTCCGAAGTACCGCCTGCAGGACAATCCCCTGCTCTCAGCACTCTGGGTGAAGGGCAGAAGAAGAGTTCTTAAAAAGATTTCACAGCTCTAAGAGCACAGATTAGTGCAATTTTACTCTGCATCTGCCTCCCCCATATACGTCACTACTTTTGCTTATCTGATGGTTTGCAGGCAAGATGCAGAACTGTTTGGTTCTCTTTTTTTTGACACTAAAGCTCTCTCATTTGACTTTTTAGGATAGAAAATTTTCATCAGTAGTGGAGACAAATAAGGTGCAGTCACATTTCTGCTGTGCTTTTTCAACTAAAACAATTCAGCCTGAAATGAGGAATTGTAGCTTCCCAGAAGTGATATGCAGCACACTGAGGCCGTGACACCTGGCACCCGTGCAAAAAGGCTCTGAGCTATCAGGATTTCAGGATTTAGTAGAGCCATTTCTGAGGGAAATGCTGAAACATACACCCAAAGCTATCCTACAACTTCATCATACATACTGTGTGTATTTAATTTAATTGCAAGCAACAGGGGAAGGAAGAAAATGTCTCAAAAGAACAAGCATCATTTCAAAGATTGCAGTCTAAGCAGACTCATCCAAAGGGTCCCAGCAGAGTTCTCTATCCTAAGTAAGCAACTTGACACAAGAGCATTGGCTTCCCACAGAACTTCCACGTGAACCAAGGTCAACCATCTGCTCTGAACGGGCTCCATGTGCAATGATCAGCTTTCCTACAACAGCGGGGCCACTGCTGAACAGCAGTCCAAGGCTAGGTATATACAACATTTAGACATGCAGAAACCTGTGCAGTATGGAAAAACCTGACAGGAGTAACTTACTTACATAGTACTCTAAGAAGGTGATGGCCCCAAACCAGCTGTAAGTGCACGCTGATGGAACTTAATCCATTCACGGCTGGCTGAGTCGAAGGGATTCACCATTGCCTGAGCTGCACCACCACTTTACTAGCAACACGCTTGCTTTATAGGTTTGACTTTGTACTGACTTAAAATTTCTCACCTGTTTTAGTACTGCAACAGCTGGATGAATGCTGCTTCTAGGATCAGCTCTAATTTGGTCCTACTTTAAGTACAAATTAACCTGTGACCAGATTTTAAGTCTAATGGAGACGTTCCTAAGTCTGAAGGATGTGTAACAACCATAGGCCAAAAGACAACAATGAAGAGCAAGGTGCCAAGCTACATCCTCAGACAAATGGTGCTTCAAGTCAACTTAATCAATATATATTGAACTACAGGCTTGATGCAAGGCTGAGAAAAAGAAGCCAGGAGTTATGGTCAAAGTCCGAGGTCGATGTTACGCAATTACTGAATTGTTGGAACATTTTATACAGGACTGCCAAGAAAAAAAAAGTATTACTAACTTGATATTATCACCATGCACTGTTTTCACTCTTGCTCTACCATCTTGACATCTATGTAACCAAACTCCTAATACTGGAAATTTTTAGGGCAGTAAAATACTTTTCCTCACATAACCACTAAAAACAAGTTAGTTAACACGAGAAAATTTTGTCAGTGTAAGTACATCAGCACACCTGTTTCAAAGTGGAGAAGTTTGAAGAAGAGACAACTTACATTACGACACGTTCAGGGTTATGACATACCAAAGAGGTTCTTTCAAACCACCTTTCCGTGGTGTTTGAATGGCTCATACCTACCCAGGACTGGGGACTGCGCTGAGCAGTACGGCATCGTGTCCTCATTGGGAGCGCGGGTAAACAAGCTGAGGTTTGTGTACACATCATGGGGCTTCGAGTAATCCACCACCTGAGGCGACTCTAAAAACCCGCGAAACACATTCGAAGGCCCGCCTCGGTACAGGATCAGGATAAATATTGCTTGGAAGACGAACACAAACAGCAGGAAACAATGCTTTTCCACACGGGAGAGGAACATAGTTTTTAGCCCATGCTCCGGGATCAGGGCGGTGAGGAGCTGAACTGCCTTCCACGGGCTGCCGTTCCACGTTCTGGGCTACATCGCTGTGCAGACCTTCTCCTCGTTCTTCTCCTCCTCGTTCTTCTCCTCCTCCTCCCCCTCCTCCTCCAACTTTCTGAGGCGGCAGCGTGCTCCCCTAGCTGGGGTTCATCAGGACGCCGAGAGCCAGACCTCCCCTTCCCGGTGCGAGCTGTGCCAGGCGGGCTGGAGGAGGGAACGAGCTGTCCGAGGCCAGCCCGCTCAGAGCCCCAGGGCAGCGGCACGGGCTCGCTGTGGCACAGGCGCAGCAACAGCCCACCCCCGCCCGCCTTCCGGCGAGACTACAGCTCCCAGAATGCAGAGCGCGGCGGGCCCCAGCCGGGCTGTGCTGCCGCGCGGCATGCTGGGAGGTGTAGTCCTCGGTCCCTCCCTCAGCCCCTGTGGGCGAGCAGGGAGTGGGATAGGGGCGGCTGCTGGGCTGCACCCCGTGTCGTCTTCTCGGTCAACACCCGACTGCTGCCCCCACTTTAAACTGGTTATTAAACTGGTCAGGGAGAGATGAATGGAAATTTAGACATTGGAATGGGCTGCTCAGGGAGGTGGTGGAGTCTCCACCCCTGGATCTGTGTAAGGAAAGACTGGATGTGGCACTCAGTGCCATGGTCTAGTTGCCATTGTGGTGTTCGGTCATAGGTTGGACTCGATAATCTCAGAGGTCTTTTCCAACCTGATTGATTCCATGATTCTGTGGAATGGATACACCTCAGCCAGTGCCTAAAGGGACCACAGCAGCATGGCCACTGTGAGAGGCCTCCTGCCATGGCTATGCTGCCCCTAAAAATTTCAGCTTTTATGCCCCTCTCTTCTCTGGCTGATTTTGTGAAGAGATGGGGCTTAGATTGTGCTGTCAGTCATCTGCCTGTTCTCATGTGCCTGCTTTTGCTTGAATGCAGCAGAGGAAAAGACATTTTACAGATGTTAAATTGCTACATGGCTTCAAAGAAGCGTCGTCAGCTGCGTTTGCACGGGGGAGTTGCAAGGAAATCTGCCTGTGAGAGGGAGCAGGCTCCCTCATCCCAGCATCCCAGCATCCCGCTCCAAGGCATAGCTGCTGGCTGGGCAGACAGCCCGCGTGTGCTGGCCCAGACCAGGCACGGCACTGAGCTCCGGGACAGGCTGCCCAGACAGACTGTGAGTCCTTCCCTGGAGATGTTCAAAAGCTGTCTGGACACAGTCCTGAGTAACGTGCTCTAGGGGACCCTGCTTGAGCAGGAGGGTTGGACCAGATGATCACCAGTGGTCCCCTCCAGTGTTACCTGTTCTGTGATTCAGGAAGCTTGTGCTGTTCTTTGCCCTCCAAATGGCGTAGCATGGGAAGAAGATGGGAGGAACAGAGTGATATCACTTTTATGAGGAGCTGGGAGTACTCTTGCTTCAGAGTTGGACTGAGATGTACGGAATGCATCTATGGGAAACTTGATCTCAGTCATTCTCCTGCACAGAACCCATTATTCAATTTAAGTGGATTGCTTTAAGGCCTGGATGCAAATTATCATCATTTCACATTTAATTTTAACTTAATTTGGTTTATAAATAAAAAATGTAGAGAACATTTCTTTTCCCCAGGCAAAGCCTTGCCTTACTGAAACCCACCCAATGCTGCTGCTGCAAAGGTTGCTTTCTTTGTACACCACAATGAGTCTTTACTGTTTACGATCTCCTTGTGCCATTCCCTCTACAATCGTGGCAAACCCACCCCGCTTGCCTTCCCCTCTGTAAAACAAAGCAACACTCACTGTTCTGCTGATAGCTCCAGCAAGTACAACGCCAAAGACAGGAAAGAATGAATCTCTGCATCAGCTATGAAACAAAGAAAGGAACCAAGATTTTCATGGTATGATCTGGGGTTGCAGGCAGCAATTGTTTTAGGGCCAGTAGTGCTTTATGTTTCACTTGCAGTTCTTCCTTGGGTCACAGTAGGAAATCTCAATGTAGGAAATAATTTGGACAAAGCATGTCTGCCTCCATCTGTCTTGGAGAAGGGAGAAGCTGGACCCACTAGAGCTGTCCCACATCAGTGGCTCTGCTAACTTCCTTGCAGTCAGGGCTTAGTTGTAAAAATTGCCACCCTGTGCCAGTTCTTGGGCAGAAGAAGCAGGTCAGATGGAAAGGCAACAGCCTACCCTAATGTGTATTTTCACCTGTATGTGTATTTGTTCTCCTGACTGGAAAACTAAATACAGCTAGGCAGATCAGCTGTCTGCAGAGGAGCCAGCCAGCACGTGTTTCTGTGCGGGCTCAGAGAGCTCACTCTCCAGAAATGTCTCCCTCAGGAGCCCTTCTAAACCAACTGCAGTTCCTCTCCTTCCCCTTCAGCCATCAGCACTGGAATGAGTGGATCATAAACCCACCTCGAGCCTTTTCCTCACCAGAAAGCAAGCAAGTCGGGACTGGAGAGCAAAGTACAGGTCAGAACTTCATGGTGCCAGCAGGTCTGAGCCTTTTCAAGGTCACAGTGCTCCTGTTTTAAACAGAGCTGTGGAAACTAGGGTGTGTTTTGAATTAAAAATGAATTGGATTGCTTAAATGCAAAAAAAAAAATAATGTAACTGTCTCCACTGAAGCGTGGAAGGGAAGTGGCGGGCATTTTAGCAACCTCTGTGCAGAGATTTATTGAGGGCAGTGATGGAGGAAAACAATGTGAGACTGGATCTGTAAGAAACAGGCACTGGGCTGGCTTCACAGTCAAAGGTCTGCCTTTCTCATTTTCACACAGCTCCCTGGGAAATTAAATTGAATGCATACAAAAAAACCCAAACCAAACCAAACACCATCTTCAGCAGAGCTTGAAATTAAGTTTGTGCAGGAGCCTCTGGATTGTCCCAGGGGAGAGGGCTTTCCCTCCCTCCAAGTGTGGTTTCATCTCCAATCAGACCTGAGCTTGAGAGACTGAGAGAAGTGCCTCACCCTGTTTAATAAGATTCCTTCTTGATTGCTATTTTTCTCTCCCTCTCTCCTCCATGCCCTGTCTCCTGGGGGCTGTGCTAGATCCCTGTTGAAAATGCAGCAAAGTGACTTTGGGAAGGTTTGCCTTGAAAATGCAGAGCCCGAGGAGGGGAGGAACAGCTGCTGTAACAGAGTGATACCAGGCTGGGTGCTCATACAGTGCTGGTCAATGTGCCTTATCCACTGCCCTCCCAGTCCCCAGGGTTTCCATAAAGGGAAGAGGAAGGCAGTATTAATCCTACAGGTGGAATCTCTCAGCCAAGCAGAGCTGTCCCTCATTTTTGGGTAGTGAGGTGGTTTTAAACCACGTCACTGCGTTTTCTAGTGACGTGGACGTTTCAGGTACTTTGGCCACAGCAGTTCTTTCTCAGCCTTTTGCAGGATCTTGGCTTGTAAACTGCACATTGTTCTTCTAGCAACACCTTTGTGAATGTGATTTTTTTATTGCACAGGTATGAATGTGACTTGTGTTCTAGTATGCTAAATTTTTAGCAAGGCTTCCACAGAAGAGTCTTAAAACTGCTTCCATGTTTCTGGGATGTGGGTGCCCTGTGGTTAAAAAACCCAGATAGCTGATGTCATGTACCTTGGACCAGTGATAGAGTAAATTAGTGAGAGCATTAGACACAGGACCTGGATATCCAAGCTTCTCCCAAGCCTGTGGAATAGCCAGCAGTGGGCTCCTGTGAAATACACATTTCACTAAGACAGCTTGTGGCACCCTTCCCCTTGGGATGGAGAACTGACTGCCTGCCCTGTGTTTTGACCACCACTCACTCCCTTCTGAGGCATGGTCAGCACCTTGGCAGAGCAATCTCAGTAGGGATGGGCACCATGCCCAAAATGACTGCTAGAGATGCCATGAAACTATGGAGTTAAGGCTATATTCTAATATTCTGTATTCTCCTATTTCCTTTATCTCCATAATGCAGGCACTGGTCTCAGGGACCTGAAATGGTTTTGCTTGACTTTCTCTTGTAACATTTAGGTCAGATGAAGAGTGAAATGAATAGCCTTGAAATGAGAACAACTAAAATAGATACTTTTCCCATTATAGATTCTGCTCTGTTTTCCTGGAAAAGAAGTAAGCACTTAGGCTGCAGACAAGACAACACAGTATCATACTATTCACATCATATTTAATAATGCTCTAGTACCATTCAATATAAATAAATAACCATTAAAAAGTACTTTCTCAACATTCTCTTTTGTTCATCAATAGTATTTTCTGCAACAGGAAAGGTTAGTAATATTCATTGGTTGGTGAGTTGGATGAATCTCAGAGAACATGAATATCAGGTACTAATATGCTAGTAAAAACCAGGCGCTGGGATGCCTTCTCTTGTTTAAATACTTCAGGCTTGATCTGCGGCCTCCCTCCTTACTGCACTCATTTCCCCTGAAGCCTGTAACCCCGACACTGCTGCTCTCCTGGGCTCTCCCACCCAGCTCTGCTGGTGAACAACCATCTTAACTTGTGGTGCCTGTTACTCACCCACCCTTAGCTGATACACCTTGGCCAGCAGCAGTCCTTGCTGTCCTCATGCTGCCCTACAGGGAAAAGAGTATTTGTGCTGGACAGGTCCATATGTCTGCTAGCCTGGAATATCAGCTGCATACATTCATGCTGTCCATACAAGGTCCTGCTTCTGCACAATGTAGTGACTGACAGAACTTCTTGATTCACAGATCTGCTCCACAGGCCCAGGCTGGGGCAAGAATGGAGATGGTGCAATAGGGCTGGTCTTGAGAGCCAACTCTGACCAAGACTAAACTGACAGCGTAGTACATACAGAAAGAGTAATTTTGCTTTCTTATAAGGATGCAGAGAGAATGACTCTCTAAAAACATGTGTGTGGTGGGGTCTGTTGCAATGGGAATAGATCCTTGCTACAAACACTCGCTGTCAGTGCCTAGAGCCTATGTAGGACCTGTGTGAGATTAAAGGCCAGAGAATTAATCACCACATCTCCTCCTGTTCATACGGGCAGAAACTTTGCCCATCTCAGAGGAGAAAATGGAGGATCATAAGTCAACTCCTTTATTCCCTCGCTCTTGCTCATTCATCAAAACCTCAAAAAAGGGGACTTAATCTTGGGTTAATGCTGGGTAGAAGCACTGAGCCCACCTGCCTCATGGCAGGATGGGTTGGTAAAGCCCACTGGAGTGCAAGCCCTGCCTCCTTCTGCAGAGGGCAGGACAGAAAGCTCTGACAAATGCAGAGTGAAAAGCATTCTGTGGGTGCTGGGCTTCCTTCATGCTGTCCAGTGCCATTATGCCAGACACTTGCTCTGTAGGACCTTTCTAGGGTCCAGAGAACACACTGTTTTCTCATCCCATTAAGTATTTTCTTCATGTTGAGACAGCTGTCAGGGTGGCCTTGTACTGCTGGTGTGTTAATCCAGACAGTCCCTGGCCTTAGTCTCACTAAATGCATTTCCATTTCTCTAATTGATGCTTATTCTTTGATTTCTCCTATCTCTCTCTCTGAAAGGAGCCTTCTCATCCCATCTGCCCCTCCCATACTGTGGCCCCCTCCTATAACAGGATGCGTGGCTGCTCCGTCTCCATTGAGGGAATATGGACCCTCTCTCAGATCCCCTTCAAAGAGCCTCCTTCATGGAGGCTTCCTGAGATCCCACGGAGACTGTCTGCTGAGTGAGGCAGTCTTTTGCTCATGTTTTTACCTCACTGTGACTGCTTGGGAGCCAGAAACTTAGTGCCACCCACGTCTGTTGCATAAAGGAACTGTAATTTCCTTTACTGTGCTGCCCCCCTTGCTGTGTTTCTGATTATTTTGCCAGTTTAAGATACCATTGTAAAGAAGCCCCAGGGAGCCCAGAACATATGACATTCATCGGTGAACACCAAGCTCTACTGTTCTGAGGCAAGGGGGAAAATATTCTTTTTTGATGAGTATGTGACCTAAGCTAAAAACCAAAATTAAACAAGGAATAGGCAGAGAAGAATTCTAGTATAAATAAATCAACAAATAAATAAGTTCCCTGCTAGCCCAGAATTTCTTGGGCAAGGGATGACTCAGTTGCTTATAACTTTCTCCCAGCTGTGGCATCCTTGATGTGTTTGGAATGCCTAAAGCCTTGTTTCTCATGGCCTGAGTGAAGAAGGATTTAAAGATATGCTCAGACAGGTTTCTGGGTCATTCAAGGAATCTTCCTGGAAAAGTCACAGCAACACCACTCCCCACGCACACATATGGTACCAACACTTGTGCTTTTAATCCAGTGCATCCTTCCTTCGGTCCTCATTTGCACCTCCTGTTTTGTAGGCTGCCTCCCACCTGGCTGTCTTCCTGTTTTATTGAGGGAAGGGGAAACCCTTCCACATGACACTGGCTCCTCTCTCTTCACAGCACCACACACTACTTTCAAAGTTCAGCTGGAAAACCTTGCCACATTTGTTATTTCAGTTGTCATGTATGTGCTCGAGATAGGTTTCCCGAGATGTCTCCACATTCCTTTATGTTCTCACAGCAGATGAGTGCAGGCTGAGGGCTCCTCTTCTCTGAGCACTTCTCACCCACCTCCCTCTCAGAGAGTTGTCTTCCTCTCTGGAGGTCTAGGAAGCAAGTCCATGCACATGATTTGTGGCTACTGAAGCACCTGATGGTGCTGTGGCAGGCTTCCAGGCCTTGAACACGTTCAAGTCCACCCATCTTTGCCCCTGCTTTGTGGTCTCTGCAGCAAGACATGGAGGCATGGCCTTTGAGGTACAGTACCTGCCACGTCTCCCCAAGCAGGAGAGAAACTTCATCCAGAGGGGTCTGTGCCTGGGGATCTCAGACGGCGTTTTCCAAAACAACCTTAAGCGGGGACAGTTCAAGATCTGAGCTGAGGGATAGGCACTGGATCCCTTCTGAACTCCCAAACCCCAAATGAGGTTCTTCAGCACAGCTTCCTCTCCAGCACTGAAGGCTGATCTGTGGACATATCAGAGCACATCCCTCAGAGGGAGGGACTCTCATGCTAACTTTGCTTTAAAGCTGCTTGGAGGGCACACCAGCCTCAGGCCAACAAGTCCATGTTTGTGCTTTAGTGACAACTCCTGTCCTTGAACTACTGCAGCTCGCAGCTGCTGTACTGAAGCTCAGGTTTCACAGAATGCCAGGAGGGACCTTTGGTGGCACCTGCACCCATCCCGGATTTCAACCTCTGTGCTGGCACAGCTGAGAATGAAGATCACATCTAGTAAGTTTTAATGAATGGTTAAAAGTACAGGGCCCAGTAGGGAAGGGAAGCACTCCTCTCCCAGGTGGGGAGGATCTCAGGGCACCACATCAGCTCTGTCCCTCCTTATTACCACCTCTTTGGGCAGTGGGAGCTGTTTGGAGTGATGACATTTGGGGGTGTTTTTCATCCTCCAGCAGTGGAGCAGAGCGCTGGGCAGGACAGGCAGGGTGCACAGCTGCTACGGTTGCTGATGAACTTCAGGAACAATCACAGCCCTCTGCCTCTGTCAAAACAAACACACGGTGAGGTAAGAAGGTGAAAATACAACATCCAGTGTAACAGGGCTTTCCCCTGGCTCGGGCAAACACCTTGCAGGCATCAGTAAACAGGTTCCTCAGCCACACTGTGCATGGCTTTGGGCTGGGATATGGCTGAAGAGCTGCTTGTTCTATCTGCACTGGAGTCTTAGCTGGGGGATTTTTATTTACGAATTAGATAAAGTTTCTGACACAGTTTTTTTGTCTGCACCTAAAGTCATTATTTTAACTTCTTTGATAATTTTTTTAAAGAAAGAGTAGGAGGATGAGATCTGAGGATCTCTATTCAGTCTGTCTGGAAGCTCTGAAATGCAGATGAACCTTCTCTGTTTCCAAATTTCACAAGGCAGCAGGAGTCCTATGCTAACCTAAGCACATGCTTCTCTTTCAGATGCCTGTAAATAAAAGTTAGCAATAAGAATAGGTAGTTTTTATAGCACCAGTCTTCTGTGATAGTTTTCAGGACTTTAACAAAGAAAAATACGAGGTGAAATTTATTTCCATCTCTCGTTCTCAGAAGCCAAAGCCTGTGTTTCGAGGGTGTTTCAATACAGGCAGCAGGGATGTATGCTGTGATAGCTTTTGGCTGCTCTGTGGCACGCAGCGATGCAAGTGGTCCAACTAGAGATTAGGAGAGTATCAAATCCCACACCAAACAATGTCTGCCTGACTCACATCTGCAGGATTTAAAGGGAAGGAGAGCTCTGGGAGGTCTTGGACTTAACTGGCTTGATCTGATCCTCAAGGAGGACTAACTGGCAGGAGGGAAAGATGGAAACATTCTTCCTATTGTGTCTCAGAACAGAAGATCCTCAGGGGAGCAATTTTGCCTCTTTTTTTTTTCTCAGCACTGGCTTATCTAGATCATGCCTATCAAGGTTCTGAAGCTCAGCAGCCCTGATGGTAAGGACCTGCAAAACACTGTAGCCTTCAGCAGAGATCTCAATTTAAAATTTTAAGAGAGGCAGTCTAATGATTTTGCTTGATTGCCCTTGATTGTCAAGCAATTTGCCTTGCATGTGTCTCCTGGAGTAGATGCCACCTGCCAACTTGGTGAGTAAGAGCAGCTGCCCCACATGACAGACCGTGGTGCAAAAGGGATTGTGGTCAAATTCACTGCTAATGCAAGTGCAAAGATCCTTCAAAATCTGCAGGGCTGACCCAGCCAACAATCTGCTTGAAACCATTGGAGAGGATGGCTTGGATAAAGGTGCAAGTCCTGCTGGTGAATCAGTGGCAGTGTCTTAATCTTTTAGACTGGTTGCTTTCCTTTCCCACAACAAATGACTCATGGGGAGCCATGCTCATGAGAATCCATAGCTGGTGCATTGCATTTCTTGTGGAGGATGGCTGAGTGTTTGGCCAGGGAGAGAGGTGAGGACTCCATAAATGATGTGCCCATCCATAAATGGCACATTTGTGAAAACATGTCCACACTCTGCATCTCCAGTGGAGCAGTCAGCCCCTCCTCTGGCAAGCAGGCAAGGAAAGTCTAATCTATTTGAGTTTTTATAGGCCTGCTCTTCCTTTACAAAGGAAGTGATTCCTCCAGACCAGCTAAATAGACTCTGAGTCCTTATGAGCTGAGTTTGGGCAATCATAACTTTAGGTTACTGCAGACTCAGCATGGGTGGGTGTGCAAAATGAGCCTGCTGCTGCTAGTGGAGCTTGCAAAAGCACTGGTGAAAAGAGAAGCTGCTGCCTAAGCACAGGTATCTTGCATCATTTATGGGTTTCTAGGATATCTGAAATATTAATAAAAAACTGCCAGAAATGCTACAGGGTTTGTGTCCTGTAGGGCCAGGTAGGCTACCCCAGGGTCCCTATAGTGGCACTGGGTGTTTATGTTCAGGAAACTGACTCCTGTCCCTTCCATCTGCTGCTGGGTGTGCAGGCACTAGGATTGCTTTGCACTATTTGTGTGGCTGTCACTCAGAGATGATGAGGTGCTGTGGAAATGTTGAGTGCAGCTACTAGTGATGCACACAGGAGATCAGTGCAGGAGTTGAAATACTCATGACTGCCTGTATAAAAGCTGTCAGTTTTATTTCCACTGGTAGAGATGAGCTGAGGTGTATATTGGGGTCAAAACTAAAAGCAGTCCTGGAATATCTTCTGAAGTAGGACTAAATCATTCAGCATCCTGTGTCCTGACACAGATACGAGTCATTTCAGAAACAGCTGGGTACTCCAAAATTGGGATACTTTTATTCTTTAGGGACTTTTGGGATCGAGTCTGCCACTGAGATCAGAGGGCATGGCATGTAGCAGAGGAGCTCATAGCTCCTCTGAAACCTATTCATCATCAAACTCTTTCTAAGAACATATCAATGATCTCTGATACATTCCTGCCATCACCTGTGGTGGCTGCCATAATGCCCCATTCCTGCTGCTGAACCTGGCTCTGTGAGCTGCAAAGGCACTTCCTAGTGCCTTCACTATTCCTCCTCAGCAGCAGATGTGCTCCTAGCTCTGGTAGCATTGGTACCAAGCACCTCAAACTGAGAGAGTCTGTGTAGGTTGTGCTTTGCTGGTTCCTGTTCTGAGGTGCTCTAAGCATTCCATCAGCCTTTCCCTGCTACACCCACACCACAGCTGTTCATGCAGGATAAAAGGTGGATGCATGAAGCACTGTACAGGTGGCAGGGCTGCTGGGACGAAAGTTTGCCTGCAGGAGTGTGATCTGTTCCATGCTGTAGGACAACTCCAACACCAAAGAGAGTCTGGAGCTGGATTAAAGAGTCCAGGGGCAAGGAATCTGGTTTGTCATTAATACTGAGTGAAACTGGGGGATTCTGCTGTCACTTTCTCTCTGTCAGGCAAAACTCACATATGGTCTGCAAGGAGGCTTGAATGAGTAAGAAATACAGACCGTACATGAATAAAGATGAGAATCTACTCCTTGTCCAAAGGGTGGCATGGTGAATTACTGGAGCAGTTGCACATGCAGTTTTTGAGGAAATAATACCAGGAATAAGGAAACAGGTACAGATTATTCGCCTTGCTAAAAACAATAAAGACAAAGATACTCACACCCTGGAGCTGGCTCTCTGCTTACACCTCTACTCTGGGGTCTGTAAACCCACGCTTGCCTTCGTTAACCAGAGTGGGCCTCTCAGTTCTTGTGTGCCAGACCAACACCTAGAGGGAATCACAAAGAGTTCAGGCATTCTGAATGCCATGGAAACAACGAGAGTACTGCACCCATTGGGTGGGATCCCCAGAAACCTGAGGCTCACAACTGTTTGAAGCATGTGATTCCAAGGGGTTGATCCTGGGAGACACTTCACGGGCGCATGGAACAGTGACAAGGAGGAGGGATCATTCTTCACCAAAATTCCAGGTTCAACCCTCTGCCAATCCTCCTGGATTTTGGAGAAGCAATTTGGGCACAAATTGTACATCTGAGGCTCTTTATTAACACAGAATGCATAGCACTGCTCCTCAGCTCTCTCTGAGCTTTACATCTAGGAAGAGTTTAGCAGAATTTGTCCATCTGTCTGTCCCAGCATCATTTGGCACTGACATGTGCCAGCACAGGGCAGGCACACTGGAAGGTGGAAGAGTGTGACAGGAGGCTGTAAAAGCAGCCAGGACCCAGCAAGGAGACTGAATCTTCAAGATTTCTTGTCCTACTCACCTTTGTGCAGTTGGCTGCTTTGGGCTCCAGCCCATCCATAGTCACTAGATCCTTCAGCAGACTGGTTTCCTGGTAGCCTCCTTTAACTCCCTCCAGCTTGAAACTGGCGTGAGGCTTCTCCAAAATCAGCTTGATGCTGATAGCAAATCCGGCCATGTCAATAGCAAAGGGACGATTAGGGTCAAAGACGGTTTTCCAGCCCACCACCTTCCCTGCTGGGCTCACTTTTGGGGATTCATATCGCAGCCCTCCAACAAAAGCCACTGGCCAGACTGAGACCCTCCTTGTGTAGCGCATCTGTGTGCCAGAGAGAGACAGTGCTGTGAGAATTCAGCCCCACCACGTTTGTCCCAACCCATTAGTGCACCACCCTCTGCTTTCATTGGCACGCGTCCTCCCCTGTTGGCTTCCTGCGCAATCGCACTGCTCTAGGCAGCACAAGCTCTACTTCACCTGTGCTGGTGCTTGAACAGCTACAGCTTCCACAGCCACGAGGCAATTTTTTAGCACATTATTTCTCTGAACACCAAACTCATTGCTTTCCTGTGCCCACATTCAGTCCCTCAGAAGAATGAAAACCTCTGGTTTTCTCATCCCGTTTGAACTTTTTGTTATGGTAGAATTTTATCACTTTTGTAAATGCCAAATACTACTTCTACCACGCCTCTAGCTCTGTATTACCTACTCCACTCACTCCAGCTTCACACTCATGCAAGTTATCTCCCTCCCTGATTCATCTTTGTCCTCATCTATTGCAATTTCTCCCCCCACCTCCTGCCTTGTTTTTCCAACCATGACTACTGCCTAAAAGTGTGGGGGGTTTATGGAAATTGACAGAAAGGATCTGGAAAGCAGTAAGAAAGGATGAGCTTAACAGAGACCTACAATTCTGAAAACTGGAAATATGTTCTGATGCATTATTCTGCTCTTCAAGTGGCTTAGTACAGTTTGGCTTAAATGGGTGACAAGGGAGTTTACTGGATTTCTGCAAGTTTACAATAGGTTTGGCATCTCACAAAAGCCAGGTTTCCAACAGAAGTCTGGGCAAGCTTCTGTGATCCCAGAGGCACAGCCCTGTTGTCGCTGGGACTTGGAGAACTGAAGGGCAGCCAAGGAGAAAGTCAGACAACTTTTCTATCATCCCCTGCCCATCACACCCCTACAACAGTGCAGATTTACACCTTGCCAGAAGTTTGTCTTTTGTACTTATTTAAATTCAGTCAGCTCTCCCTGAGGAGACATATAAATTCTGAGGTACATATCCTGTGGTCCCTGGCAAGGGGATCTCTTGCTGGTGCAATGGTGTGTGAGTGGCTGTTCACATCTGCAGCCAATAGCATGGCAAATGTGTTTTTTGCCCTTTCAGCCCTCTAGAGCACTGGCTGCTGGGTACACTTAACTACAGAGTTGTATCTGCCCTATACCCAGCTGCCACTGCGTGCAGGGTGAGTGAGGTCTTTGCAAGTGCAACTGGGCTTAAGAGGCTCTGCAGCTCTATCCTGCTTTTCTGTCCCATGTAATTTTACATCTCTTACCTCCTCAAAGAGCTCCAAGCTGTAGGTGTTATCATCGTCGGCAAAATAGACTACACCTTCTGGTGGTGCGGTGTTGCTGAAGCTGTCCCTCAGCCAGTGCAGCCCCAGGTTCCTCTGTAGTGTCCCCCTTGGGGTGTGGGATGGGATCCAGGACAGACCCAGCTTCAGGCTCTTAGGTGTCTCCACGTTGAGGTGGGTGAAGTTGAGCCCAGCCTTCTCCAGCAGGTTGGATACAAGGTTGGTCCTCCGCGGAGAGTCCTCCACCACCACCCAGTGCAGGTTCTGTACGTGGAGGAAGGTGTTGGCCAGACGGGTCAGCTCAGCTTTTTGCACTGGCCGGGTGTAGGTAGGGGTGATAACAAAGATGGTCGGCAGGGTGTCTGACCACGGGGGAGGCCTGGAGTACACGTAATTCTGGATGATTTTAGGCGTTGCCACTATGCTTTGCTGCTGCCGAGTGCATGATGGGAAGCCTTCTTCTCTCAGTGCAGACGTACCATTAAGGAGAGCTTTAGAGGTCACGTTCTCGTCTGTCTCTTCTGGGGCAAAAGGAAGGAAGAAAGAGGAAGGAAAAGAAGATGTCAGAAGATTAATAACTGTTGGGCTGCCTCCTGTCCAGGGAGGCACACATCTACCCGGAGTTAGTGCTTAGCACAACTACATCTTCTCCCCAAAGCCAGCCTAAGGTGCATATTTAACATGCTCTTAAGAACACTTTATGTTCCTGCTGTTGGCAGACCCCGAGGGGGGCCTTCAGGCAAGTTTGTCTTTGTTTAACCCATCCAATGAGAGATCATCTCCTGCTGAGGGTTCACACCAGAAATCACCACAGGCACCAGCACACCGACAGCAGAACTTTCGCACTTACTTCTCAGCAGGCTGAGGTAGTGGGTGGTTGGGTACTGGTGCCACAAGGTTAGGAGAAGAGCCCATGGCAAGGCAATCAGGAGCGTGGTAAGAAGGTTACGTCTCCTCAGCATGCTGCAGGGAGCTTCCAATGCCCAGGCATCTCTCTACCTTTCAGAAAAGAAAAAAGAGTAAGGCCTCCGAAATATCAGTCACCAAAAATGCAGGAAGGCATGAGAAATGTTTGGCCCTGATCCAGCAAAGTGTTGTCTAAATTTACAAGGAGCTCCATTAACATTGCAGGTCCAAACCATTGTCCAACTTGGCCAAGCCTGGTGCTATTGAAGAGAAGCTTTTAGCTATTTCTGTTGCTATAAAGAACCTCCTGCTATCCCATGATGAAACCACTGTCCTTGACTTAGGGTTGTTTGTGTTGCTGATTCTGAAGCCAGAGATGACTGCTACTTGCCTCCTCTTTGGTGTGGATGCTGAAAAGCTGCTGGCAGAGAAAAATCCACCATTTTGCAAATATTCTGTTAAAGTCCTTGGTTTCAACATACCAAGCAAGATGCTTTTCTAAACACCTTGCAGGTGTGTCCTATTAGGAGCCTGGCGAAGTGGTGTGGCTTCGAACCTTCGGGACTCATGTTCATCCCCGAGCTTTGTGGTGACCATTTAATTTGCTTCTTTAGTACAATTTTTCAGAGCTGTGTGCAAGATTTTGTGTGCCTGAACATGCAACTGAACAGAACAGTAGATGTCAGGCATTCTCCAGATAGCCAGCATCTCTTCACACTTCTGCAGTGTTAATTCATCCTCCTTATGCAGGTGCATCGAGGCGATCAGGCATGCACCCTGTCACCTACTAAGTGTTCCATGAAATCCCTGCCTTGGTCATTCCACAGTGCTGGTGTTGCCTGCTGAATGTTTAAATATCCCACATCCCTTTCTACTTCTGGTCTGCAGTGTTTGGCCATTGCAGCACTGAGTTTAAATCACAGACTTTGCAGTACCCACCAGGCCCTACCAGGTCCTCTTGCACTCCTAGGCTGAAGGCATTTTGGGGGGAAGAGAGTGATGGCATCATGCTGATGCAAAAGATTGAAAGGAGGTTCAAATTCGTTGCCTCTAAATTCCTGCTCTGCCAGGGATTTTTAAGTGTACTGAAGGCCAACCAGCTAAAACCAAGGTCCTCAAAGGGACACAGGCACATTTTGTTCAAAGGCAACTCCTTGCCTGGGATTTGGGTCCAGCAGCTCCTCATCTGTCCAGAGGGGAAGGATTGCCTTGCTTCAGCCTTAGAGAGTTGTGTGAGAAGAAACATGACAACTGGTCTAAAAGGGCTCTGCAGTGACAGCAGCCACAGGGTACTCCTGGAGGATATTAGGAGATGCTATTCTAAATTCATCCTCTGGGACCTTCTTAGAATCTGTCGTTAATTGTTTCTCTGACATTTTACCTTGGTGTCCTGAAAACACAAGGACTATGCAATTGCAGGGCTTGTCAGTGCCCTACCACCACTAACTGTCAATCCTATTTCAGCCAAATCTGACAGAAAACTAGCAAGTCTCAGCAAGTCCTCTGGCAGGCAAGTGGATGTTCATAAGCCCTATTAAGGAAATTACTGCAACACAATCTCATTGCTTGTTAGACACCAATGGCACCATGCTGGAGCAGTCCCTTAAGGAAACGTATTCCCACTGACTGCTCCCCAGGCCAACCATTAATGGTGATACTATCTAATGTTTCTTACCTCCTCCCTCGGGAAACACCATGGTGCCCATTTCACTACTTACGAGCTATAAAAAACTGATGAAGAAGTGGACCAAGGAACGTGTGTGGCCAGGGGCACACAGGAGTGTTTTGGTGATGTGAGCGGGAGCCTTGTGCAGCAAACATGCTGGCTCTGCTTAACTTCATTGCTTTTTGATGACTGGGTCTGGGGCAGGTACAAGAGTGTCCTTCAAGCTTTAGTACCAAAGGCATAGGTGTTTGGTAAGCTACAGATCCAGGCTGGACACAGGGCAGGATGGTGTTACCCACACCAAGGACTGCTTTCCCTACAGGAAATCCTTTCTCTTACCAGTGTAGCTGTGCAGAGTAAAGCTTCCCATCACTCATGGCTGTGAGAACAGACACAAAAGAAGTTCAAGGATTGCTATTAACAACTGCAGATACCTAGGTCCACCCAGGCCCTGGCTCAGGGTCATCACAGCTCCTTGGTTTCTCTAGTATGCTTGCAATTGCAAATGTCCCTGCACCAGAGTCAGGCAGCCAGTGCTTCTTCCCTTTAATAAAAGGCCTTAATTATACAGACACAGTTTCTATGCAGCAGACCTGCTACTGCTGCAAACTCAGGTTGCTTCTGGAGGGAAGGAGAGGCAGCTGTGTTACCAAGAGAGCACAGAGGAGAGTGGATCAGTCAGAAGAATTTTTAACGAATTCCTTTCTAGTTCCTTCTCCTCCTCCCTCTTCCATGCTTCCCAAACACTGCAAACAAGTGGAGATGCTGTCTGTGTGTGCAACTCCCCTGGTGCTCTGTGCTCATTTATTTCTACATGCACCTTCTCTCTATTGCTTTTCCAAAGCAAGCAAGGCTGAAGAAGTTAAACCCTGCGTAAAGCCCCAGGTAACTTGTGAACCTCAGAGAGGAGCTGACTTTAACCCCATTTCAAAAAATCTCCCTTGGAATATTTTATTTTCTCTTTAAAATGTTACCCTGTCTCCCCCACTGTCTCCCCCTGCATCCATCATGCGTGCTCTTCTCTGTTGCTTTATATCTTTCACCTGCCTTTTCTCAGTCCTTCAGAGCCTCTTTTCTTCTCTGTTTCCAGGACTACAGGAATCCCCATGCTTACTAATAATTTTAGCCTTTGTCTTCTGTCCTTACCCACACAAAGGCCCTTTGCATTCTCTTAATGTCTACCCCGAATGGAATATTTCCCACAAAGTGGTCCATTAAAGCATCAGTCCATCCTTTTGAAAGCACAGCATCAAAATCCAGTCACATAGCAATGCCTCTGGGTAGCCTGCTGATGGCCCCAGTGGGGCTTACAGAGGTTTACTGTACATATTTTACCTACTTTTTATAATTAAAACCAAAGTCTCCTAAGTGGCTCGGATTAATTGCATGCCTGCTGGCAAACATTACTGTGTGTATTCTTGGCACAACCAGCTACCTTCCTTCTGCCTTTAACCCCTCTCAGAGTAGATCCTATTAAATGAGATTCAAGATCAGAAGAAAATTTTGTGATCATCTAAACCCATCTCCTGCGATCATCTGGTAATTCCTGGGTTTAAGCTGTAGAGGGCAGGGACTATCTCTTAATGTGCTTGTACAGTCCAGCACTGATCCCAACGGGAGCCTTTGGATGTGATTGCAATACAAATATTATTGATTGTACTCTCTTGCTGGCTCTTCTCCTCCCTTGCTATTTCCCCTGTCCTGCCTATTCCCCGTTCTCTTTCCTTTTCTTTTTTCCCCTGTGTCTCCTGCAGCCCTTGTTTGTGTTACACACCCTTAACAACATTAGCTGAATGTTTGATGGATGCCTTCAATATGCTGCCTGTAGCCTTCTTGAGCTGTTTTCCAATTACACATCCCTCTTCTTAATTTCATCCATCAATCTTCTGTTCTCCATTAAAAAATAAACAAACACACACAGAGAGCACAAAGCTGAATATGATAGGACAAAATGTTTCTTGTACTACTCTCGCTTCACGCTGCTTTGTCAGACTTCTCAGCTCCTGGGATGCAACACCATTCAGTCTCCATTTAAGCTCGTGTGCTGATGCAGGGGGCATGATTCTGAAAGGATTCAGGAGAAGACAATGAGAGAAGCACACCGGGGGAAGAGCTGGATTCCCCAGAATGATGCTGAAGAGAAGCAAGATCTGGCTGAGGCTCAGACCATTGCATGTGACCAATCCCTTCATCTGTTGTTGACTAATTCGCAACAGGGAGCAATTTGTTACAGGCAGGACAACCCACATGTTGAGAGAGGGATAAGGATTCCAGGCTGGAAAATGACCTGGGCAGTGACTTTCTCCCTGAGTTGCAGAGTGTTTGAAAGGATATGCTGGGTGAATGGGAGAAAGGTGAAAGTTAGGGAGAGATGCAGCTGACTGAGGATTATAAGGCTGACACATTCCAGTGCCTCCGATTTTCCTACAGCCCTGTTGAGAAGCTGCTCAATTTACATCCTCTTTGATAACTCAGAAATGGTTAGGATCACATGAGCTTTGGTAGTTCTCTTCTGAGGTTTTGGTTCTGCCCTCTGCCTGCCTGATCCAGAATGAGAACCACACCTTTTGAAAAGTTTGCTCTGCAAGAAAAGTGATTGTCCAGCCTCTGGTTCAGGGCAGCCGGCCTGTCTGAACCAGGCTTAAAAAACTCTGAATGCTGGACCAAGCCCAGCCCCAGGACTGTATGGCTCTAGTCGGAGACACACGCTCTAAAGATCATTACCTTCCCAGAGGGACAAATTTCACAGTTCAAACTGTCCCTTGGGAACATCCCACCATCCAGTGTAATGATTTTCTAGGCAAGCACCTAAAGCAGACTATTCTCAGGTAATGGAGCCAAAAGTTTCAAGAAAGGCTCCCTAATCTTGTTTTGACCCATGTTTGCAAGCCTACCATTCTGTGTGTGCCCTGGGAGGAGACAGGTGTGGAGAGGGGAGGAGAGAGGGGTGTCAGGGGCAGGGCTGGAGCAGACCTGCAGGTAGCTGCAGATGTCTCTTAATTTCACACACCAAAGCTGTCAGCAGGATTTTTGGTTTGTTTTGCCTGCATTTTGCTGCCTCTCTCAACCAGCCCCTAGCCACCTTGAGGAAGTCCATGCAGATTTCATGAGTTCCCTAACTCCCGGTGTGGGAGATGTGATGCTGAAGGCAGAGCAGGGAGCTTTCAATTATTGATGAGAGCGACCTCTCTTTAAACAAGGAATGCATAATTCATGGCAGCGCCGGTATTTGTGGTGAGCAGCACCGGCTCAGTCTCTGCCTTGCTGAAATGCACAGGAAGCCGCTGTCCCCTCTCCCCCCATTCCCTCGGGCCCATCAGAGCCTTCAGACAAAACTATGGTAGTGCTAAAAATTGAGACAGGCCAAGATGCTGCAGCACTTCCCCTCACCAGGCAGCTGCCTGCCTGTTGGAGATGGGCACGATGAAGTGGGAGGATGGATTCAAGGAGCCACAGAAGTGGGTGGAATGGGTTATTGCTCTGGGATAAGCACGGGTAATTACTGTGCAAACACAGCCAAAACAGGGCATTTCTCAGTAGCGAGACTCCTCTGACCCCCAGACAGGTCTTCAGGAATGGCATCCTTGCAGGACAGAAAGGAGATCCTAGATCCAAACGACAGTGCCTGAGGGTTCACATCCAGCTGTATTTCTTGTGGGGGTGGGAAAGAGAAGGGGAAAAGGGAAATTTGGTTTTCTGTTCAGTAAGTAGCAACTTCTCCCCTAAACTCTGCTGGAACTGGGTGACTGAAAAGCAAAAGGGGAAAAAAAAAAGAAGCAGTTTTTTTCAGGAAGGGAAATGTTAATCATAGAATCATGGACAAAAGGTTTTGGGTTGGAAGGGACCCTAGCAGTCATCTAGTTCCAACTCCTCTGCTGTGGGCAGGGCCACCTTCCACTAGACCAGGTTTCTCAAAGCCCCATCCAACCTTGCCTTGAACACTTCCAGGGATGGGTATCCCTGACATCTCTGGGCAATCTGGGCCAGTGTCTCTCCACTCTCAAAGTGAAGAACATTTTCCTAATATTTAACCTAAACCTACCCTCTTTCAGTTTGAAACCATTCTCCCTTATCCTTTCACTACATGCCTTTGTAAAAAGTCCTTTTCCAGCTCTCTTGTAGCCCCTTTTCGGTACTTGAAGGTGCTCTAAGGTCTCACCAGAGCCTTCTCTTCTCTAGGCTGAACAGCCCCAACCCTTTCAGCCTGTCTTCACAGGAGAGGTGGATGAAACAGTGAAGAGAAAGGCTCTGTCCTAAACCCACAGCTGGGGTCTTGACCTCCCAGTAGCCCAGGCAATAGCAGTAGACTGCTGTTCTGTCCCAAGGTGTAAGAGTGCTCTTCTGCTGGGGGTTTTAATCGTCCCTCTGCTGCAGACCTGGCTGCAGGCAAGTGACACCTGCAATCTGAATGAGGTGAGCACTCCCCTACTGCTCATGGGGATGGAGGGTAAAGGAAAATTAACCAAGTCCCCTGGAGAGACAAAACCCAGGGAACTACAAATAATAAAACAATACAGGGAAGGATGGCCAGGTCCTTCCTTAGGGCAGGAAGAGCAGAACTACCAGCAGCTGTGTAGTTTCAAGGCTCAGCCCCATCAATACTCTGTCCCCTGGTGCGCAGGCTGCTGTGGGGACAACTTCCCCAGGAAGTGAGTCACTCCCAGTGGAACGGCCGTCTTTCCCAAGCCCCCGCGTCTTTTCCTCAGATGCAGAGAAAGGCTTCATCCTCTCCTGCCAGCTCTGATCCCTCCACCATATGGGAGCACAGTTACTTCAGCCCAGAAACCAGGCTTGTCCCTCGGGAATACACCACGCACAAACCCCATCCCTCCACTGCCCACACGAAGCCAAGCTGAGCTTTCCTCAGAGCTTGGTCCGTAAACAGCTTGGACACAGCATCTTCCTGAAGAGCATCCTTGTCCTAGACATGTGGCTTGTGTGTGGGAGCATGGACTGGAGGAGGGTATTGCTTTATACAGGGCTTTCTTCCAAGTAAAAAAAAAAAAAGGGAAGAAAAACCCCAACAGAAAACAAAAAATAAACTTTGAAGGAGCTAATTAAATCTGCTGGCTAGGTCCCATGGGAGCCAATACTTTAGAGACAGCACGTGGCTCAGCCTGCTATCCCCAGGTAGATCAAGGGTATCCAGGCACTATCTGGGCTATCAGCAGGAATGGAGATAACCCAGTTTGAATACAGACTAGACCTTGAACTTGGCTGCAAAGCCCGTCCTTGCAGGGAGCCTTCCGGAGCCTGAGAAAGGAGGTCTAAGCCAGGCTATTTTTAATCAGCCCAGACCCAAACGTCCTTCACCATTGATCCATACAACCTGTCACCGCATTCCTGCCCCCTGAGCACTGGTGAGGGTGGGCTGTGACTCAGAGGGACACAGCCCTCTGCCCCGTCACAATTTCCCTGCCCTGCAGAGCCATAATCCAGGGGTGCCAGAAATACTCGGAGAAAGATTAGCAGCTCAGGCCTGTAGAGAAGCAGGGGGTACCAGATGTCTCCTGAGAAAGCTAGCTCTCTCCTGAGAGACCTCTAAGCTTGGAGTTATCCTCTCTTGAAAGGGAAGTCAGGAGCTTATTCAAACGTCAGCTTCTCTTCCCTGCTGCTGAGCTCTGGCAGAACTGAAGTCCTTTTTAGATGCTGATGACTATTACAGAATAATAATTCCAAACGTATCAGCATGAATCAGCCCAATATCTGCACTAGCCAACAAAAAAAAAAGCTTTTCTTTTTTTTTCCAAGGAGGCAAAATAATTCTAAGGAAGCAAAAACAATAGCGGGTTGTTCCAAAGTTTCTATATATTTCATTCAGAGCTTTCCCTACTGAGTTAACAGCTGATGCCTGTTCAGCAGGAGTGGGAGCTGTCATTTTACAGCTTTTTACAAAAGCAGAAAGGAAAAACCCATAGTATTTCCTTCCAGAATATTTTCAAAGATGGAGAGGAACTACTTTTTCAGAGAAAAAGGCATTAGGCATTATTTGATGGATAATTACATTTCACAGGTGCTTGTTATGGGGGGAAAAAAAAATCACATTGATCATGAGCTCCTTGTAAAGATATGGGGCCCAAAGGCCAATGCTGTTCCTCTGGTAGCAGCCAGGATGCAGAGACAGGCTTTGATCTTAGCTATGTGTCAATATGACATCAAATGCAGACCTCCAGAGGAACATGCTATCACTAATGCACACTCTTGATTGATTTACACAGCTTGTTTTCTTCCTGCTTTCAAAGGGGATGTTGAAAGGCTCTTCCCTGCTGGACTTCCCTGTTACTCCTAGGGAGGGCAAAAGAAAGCAAAGGAGAAACTGCTCTGGCTGAAATCCCACTGCAAATGAGTGGGGCAGCAGTTCAGTTATGCCATTTAAAACACCAGTGTAGCTAAGTATATCTACTGTCTTCCCAAAACCTGTGGAAATACTGGCATTTTAATGGTTACATGTGTGTGCTGGGCCCCTGAAGAATCAGAGCCCTGATCTGCTATTGCATGGAAAGAACTGTGGGCAGAGAATGAGTGCAGTGTAAAGGCAAGAATCCCCCCGAGTTTTTATTTGGGAGTGCTGGCTGAATTATGTGATCGATAAAAGCATCATGCAAACAGCAGCTTTGTGTGGAATGTTCTTGTGGGTGGCTGCTCCATGGAGATTAAGACGGAGATGACACTGGACAGCACTGATGCCACATCATGCAGGTGTTAGTTGTGTGAGATTAGAGAGAGGAGAAACACCACTTTGGTCTCTTTGACAGACATTTTTGCTGTTGCAGCTCTCTGAGCCGTGTGAAATACGTTCGCTCTGTAACTAGATGAGATGGTCCAAAATGCTAATTCTGATTTCTTCCTCCAAATAAATCATCAGCACTCATTATATTTGCCACTTGCTGTGCGGCATCCAAGTGTCATGTGGACACTTTTAGAAACAAACGTAGAATGGATAAATTGGCACCTAGAGAATTGTCTTTTGCAACAGATATACGTTATGGTTCGCTGCTTGATTTGTACCTTAAATGCCACAGCTGATCTGTATAGCTTGGGCTTGATGAAAAGAAACACTAGAATGAAAATCAGAGTCAGCAGACAGTGCTTATTTTCCTGCCTTCTGTGTGTGAAATAAAAAGGGAAGAAGAGAGCAAAAGAAAGAAGGGGCAGGAAGATGATGGTCAGTGTCCTGCTAGGACTGTCCTGCTGTCCTTCCCTGTCCTAACAGGGAAGCTGGACTACAGGCAGGCAACATTCAAATTATGTGCCAAAGTGTTTGAGATCAAGAGACCCATATGCAATTCCCACCTTCTGGGAATGCCAGGGGAGCAATTATCTACCTTGGGCACTGGCAGCAGCTGCCAGAATATATCCCTGCATCGTGATCAGAGTAAGTTTTATTTTGTAGAAAAAATAAGCAGTGGATGCATTTGGATGGAGCTAAGGAGTAGCAAAAGTCAAATGCCCCTCTCTAGCAACAATCCAAGCCTACCAGAAAAAAAAGATGTGGGTTTTGGTTTCTGTTTTGCTGTGTCTTGAACAGTTAAAATAGAAGAGTTTGTTGGGAAGGCAGGGAAGGCTGTGAGGGAATTAAGGGCAGACGAGCTCACAGCATGAGAAACAAAATGCTCTCTCTTACATGGGGCGTGGGGCTTGCCATAGGGCTTGGGGCACAAGAGAAGACAACTCTGTATAGGGATTGCTCTCTGCCATGCTCCTTAATTGCACATGAAAGGAGCCTGGTCTGAAAGTCACCTTTGCATGTAGTGTTAATAAACCTTCCCTTGGGAGGGAGGTCAGCCTGTGCTGTTTTGTGCTCATGGGCTTATCTGTGAAATTGTGTGCTTCAGGCTGCCCTAGGCCTGGATGCACAAGGGGGTTGATCCTACCCCCAGGCTGGTGAGTTGCCTGCTCTAGCTGTTTCTTGTGACTGGAGTATCATCTTTGCACAAATAGCACCACGATAACCCTGGGAGATGTATCTCCCCAGCTCTTACACCTCTGCACTTGCAGTGCTGGGCAGTGCTGTCCTTCCTGCCTTACTTCCATATTCATGGGCTGCCAGTTGGCCTTGGACAGAATAACTGATGAATAGATACTTCTGTCTGGAGAAGAAAGATGAACTAGGCTTTTTTTGAACCCTTCTCTGCAGTTTGAGAGCCATTGGAGTTTCAAACGCAGACCAAGTTGTCCTGGAAGAGCAGGGCAGACGAAGAGTGGTTTCTTGTTAAAACCAGGAATGGGCTGCTGCTGTAAATCTGAAAGGTGGATATGAATTTCTCCTGATCCTGGGGATGAATCTGGCTCCCTCCTTGTGCTTGGGGAAAGAAAGTTCTCTCTGGTTATGAGGACATTTGTGGAGGTCAACAAGCCAGGTTAGGTATTCCTAGCTTCACACATGCACATGTGAACTATATCCATCCGTTACCAGCTCCCAGAAAATACCCCTATAGGGCCAGCAACAGTTCCTAGGCAGAGGAAACATACAAAAACTGCTTGGGAAAGAAGAAGGAAGAAACTGGATTTTTGCTTCTGCTGCTGTAACTAATTTCTAGGCCATTTGTGTTTGTTCTGGTGCTCAGGTTAGGACCCGTGTTTGGGTTAGGAAAGAAATACTTGGTATCAGATTTTATCAGCCTGGTAAGTGCAATGCAGAAGGGAGTATACAAGAGCAGAAATCTTGCCTACTGACTATTTTGCACCAGTGTTTAACAGTTCCAGGACTTGGTTTGACTTCAAGAGAGCTACAATCCAAGTGTGGCTTGGCATGTCTTGATGGACTATGAATAAAACTTGCTGAGATGGCAGCTTATCTACCACTGAACAGGAGCTGGTGTTGACAGAAGAGCCTCAAGCATCCTCTGCAGCACCCCCAGAAGAGGCTGCTAGGTGAGATAAAGTGTGCAGAGTTTGTCTAGCAGGCTAACATGACTAGGAACACATGTGGGGAGACTAGTCGTGACACAGGAACAGTCCTGGATTTATTCTCAAAAGGGGGACAAGAGAAGACAACTCCATGCATAAAGGCTCTTTGAGGTGCTAAGAGCAATTTTAAATTATCCTTTCCCAAAGAATCCTTTGGGGTAAACTATACTCACCCCTAGAAGTCTTAGCACAGAGGTCAGCAGTGATGATCTTAGCAAAATGCTTATCAGTGTCCTTGTGACTTCCCTTGTAATGGAGCTGCTGATGCATATCGAGTAATAAGAGATTTGTTGTGTTTTTCTTAGTGCTCCAAGAGTCCTATTCTAACATGGAAGTTAGAAACTTCACTTTGGCTGTAAAAAAACCTCCTGTTATAATTGGATAACATGCTGCTAAGCACTGTAGGTTTGAGGAAAACAGGAAACAGTATGAGAGTTGCTAACCACAATGGCTACTGGGATTACTGGAGGAGCTATGGAGAAGCCTGTGGGCTGCTACAGTTCAAGAGATACTGGTATCCCATGCTGGAGGGCAGACATTAAGGCAGAGCAAATTGAAGAGGATGCCTGAAATATCTAATTGTTCACAAAACAGAGGCTTTAAGAGGTTGGTGGGAGTAGGATGGAGGATGTGGTTCCAAGGGCAAAAAGAAAACAAAAACAGCCTGGAGGAGCAGTGTTGGCCAGGCTGAGATCTGCCACTTAATAACACTTGACAAAATGCAAATAATTTCTCCTTCCTAAAGATCTGCCAGGGGATGCCTCATCTATCTGGGGTCAGTGATTTACACTCCTACCTCCTTTCCTATTGCTCCACTGAGATGAGGATATCTGAAGGAGGAAAGAAGCTTGCTGTGGACTGTGGAGCAACAGGATTTGCCAGCTTGCCTCTGACTGCCCAGCCCAGCCCTGAGATACAGCTCAGCCGGGCTCGTATTTGACTTCAGCAGACTCTGCTTGTGGGCTTTGTAGAGGTGCACAGGGATAATCAGGATTTGGTTTCTGTTTGCTTGCTAATTTCAGCCCCTGCTGTGAGATTTGGATGTTTCTGAGAATTCTGTATTAGCTTTAATGATTAAAAAATTATTTCAATGCTTACTGAAGAAGATGCATGATCTATCACTGAAGCCGCTTAGCAACAGGACTCATTAAGACACGTATTAGTACAGAAAGATACCCTTGCCCCAGCGCCCTCTTGGAATGACTATCCACTCATCTAAACAAGATAAAGGTCTTTGCTGGCCTCCTCTGAGGCCAGAGGATAAAGCAGTCAACTGTGAAACAAGATTTCTTGGTTCTTTTTCTGGCTTCAACTATGCGTCAGTATGTGGATCTGGGCAAATCATTTCACCTGCTTCAGTGCCTCAGTTCCCCCACAGGTAAGATAAGCACAACAATGTATAAGCACTCTGGGGAAATGACTTTCAAGTGCCTAAGCTCATTAAAGAAAAAACAACCAGTGCAGTGAATAAAACTGTCTCAGCCCCTTGCTGGTAGTTTGTACTAACCACATGGTTCACTTTGCCCTCCCAAAGCCCCACATACAGTTAGCTAATGACAGGGGAGAAAAAAGATCTTCTCTGAGCTCCTTACCACCTGGTGGTAGCCAAGCACAGATGTTAAAACTTGTCATTTGGCTCAAAAGAATTAATTTTAGGCAAAGCATTTCTGGTTATCCTTCAAGGAAGGAAAGGGTCTGCCAGTTCCGGGGCAGGATCTAATTTTGCTTGCAGGAACACTGTTAAATGCCACGTCTGAGAGGAGAACAGTAATACTTTGTGTTTTATTCCCAGAGTCATTCACTGAATCTCTCAGGCAGCAACATTCTTAGGAGGAAAAACTGAAGTGGGGTGGAGGAAGCAGGTGTAAGAGCAGACTTTTCGGTCCATAGTGAAAAAGCTGAGACATTCCTGGTTCTTTGGCTTACATGCAGGACATTGAACTTCGTACCTGGATGCACGAGCCTTGGTCACATCATAGTGTGGGGTAAGGGAAGCATAAATGGGAGGAAGACAAAGGAAGAAAAATGTGTGTAGGTGAGAAACTAAGGTGTGACTGAAAGTGATTCCTGAGGAAAGGAGAGGGAACAGAAGAAATGAGGTTAATGGGAATGCGAAAGTGGGAGAAAGGAGGAGGAGGAATGAATAAGGGTGAGGGAGCAGGAGACCAAGTGGGACAGCGAGCAGGAGGCACAGTCAAATCATCTGAGCTCTCTCTGAAGAGATTGCCTATTTTGTTTCTGCCTCATTTTTGTGTGTGATCTTGCCTTAAAATTGCAGGAATGTGGCGGCACAGCACTGGCGCTCTGATTTATTAATTCCATCCCGTCCCACAAGCCCATAAAACAAAAGCATCTGTGTTTGCTCAAGAGAAAACCATGAAGGGCCTCATTCACGTCAGAGGTGGAGAGAGAAGCTGGCAGATACAGGAAAGTCATCGTCTCCTCCTTCCTTTTCACCTTTGTGTGGATCTGGGCTGGGGGAAGGGCCTCGGGAGTGAAGGATCCAGGGGACGAGGTATCAGCAGGGAGAAAGTTAAGATCACCCTGGCAATTTGTGCTGGAGAAAGTGGAGGGGAGACACAATAAACACAACAGACTGGGCCAGTGAGGAAGGCACCAGCACGGCAGAGAGGACAAGATCCTTTGCCGCCACCCAGGTGCACCCACCACTGATCTCTGAAGTGGCACTTCGTGCAGTATTACCTCAATGAACATCAGTCCTGTTGCTGTGGTCACAGTCAGGGCTGCCATGAAGCCCAGCACTCTTGCCTGACCCATAGCTATGGACATAACCATAATAAAAAATTAAATCTGCCAGTCATAGGAGAAATACCCCTTTACAGCTGTTTCTAGCTTTCAGAACGAGGGAGGGTAAGGGCAAGATGAATGTTAACTATCCTACTTTAACAACTGGGGCATGAAGGGGGAGAGGAGCCAGCAATCTCTACTCCTGCCAGGAAAGGATCAACTGTGCTGTTTCTATCAAGAGGCACTGGGAGATTTTTGTTGGAGTTGTTGCTAAAACCCTGCCCTTAAGGACCGTGTCTTTAGAAGTCAGGCTGCCCTGCAACGCCCCGGGGGAGTGTCACCCCAGGGGAGGCATGGTCTGCAAGTTACTGCTGCCTGCCTGGCCCTTGGCTTTTCCTCCAAGTTCTCCCACACAGGGATTGCTGAGGAGCAATCCTGCTTTGCTTAGCAAATCGCAGTTCCCATGTGCCCTGTACTCCCACACACAGACCCACCGTGAACTTACAGAATGAGACAACACTGCTGCTCTAAAATCTTTCATCCAGAGCTGAGATTGCCCGACTGCTAACCCTGTTCAGCTCCAAGCAGTCCCAGCACATTGCTTGGCTACAGGTTAGCTGTACTGGGAATAAATGCCCTTGCTCTCATTGACAAGGGGTAACATCCAAAGAAAACCATTTCCTTTTGTAATGCAGCCTTATTCATAGACCAGCACCACACAAAGTTGCCAGGATGCTGGCAGTCTGCTAAAATCCGCAACACGGGCAGGGAAAGTGGCAGCGTAAGCACCACTGGACCAGCTCAAATCTCCACAGAAGTTAACCTGAACCCACTCCAGCTGACAAAACCCAAACCTACAAGAGCTAAGTGTCAGCACACAGGCTGGAAAACACATATTTTTTGCTTCTGCCTGGAAACTAAAATATGCCCCAGCGATCTTCCCTTGAACATTGTCTGTATCCTTTTGTTCTTTGTCTCTTACATTGATCGGTGCTGTGGGTTTTGGAAGGTATAAGAAATCCTGTGTTAGAGGATGTGAGAGGTTCAGCCCTGAAGATTCAGATCTATTTCAAGTGGACTGCCCTGTCCAGTGACGAACAACCTCCTGTCCATCAAAATCTCTCCTCTTCCTGAATCCTACACTCTGCACCAGCAGCGTCTTGTAGCACAGAGTTCCTTATGTCACAATGCACAGCATGGGAAAATACTTTTTATCGTCGAATTGCTACCTTTCATGTTTTCCTGAATGCAGTCCAGTACCTCTGCTGAGAAAAGCCCTGTAGAGAAGCATTCATTCTCCCTCTTCTGTGTTGTTGATTGCTTTGTTTTTCACTCCAGTGTCCCTCCTCGTGTCTGCCTGAGCTAACTAACCCCATCTCAAGGAATCTCTCTATGTCCACCCGGCATTAGTGGGATTACCTGATCGGAGTAGGGATGAACAGCAAACAAAATCTGAAGGTCCCTGTGCTGGAGCTGTGGATCCCAGTTCTGTGTCTCAGACCTGGGAAGCTGTGTCTCATGAGGAAACTTAGTTCCTGTTTTATAAACCTCAGGAATTTGCAGAGTGCAATGTTTTCATCTCAGGCAGAAAGATGTCAGACAGCCCCCCACACTGCGCAGTGGAGGAAGCCAACAAGGCAGTTGATTGAACACTTGGGAACATTGGCAAAGTAGATAAATTCGAGCTTTTAAGGAAAGGCCTTCGGGAGCACTAATGTCACATGAGAGCAAGCTAGAAGAGACTTCAAGCTCCTAATTATGAGCCTGCACTGCCTAAAACAGCATGAGAGATTAAAGGACCAAGTGTGCTGACCATGGGTTGAGGTGCGGTTTGGAGGAACGGGGAACCTGGAGGAATCAGTGGGGTCTGACCAGTGTCCCTTTCGAAGAACTGGCCTTAGGCAGTCATGCCTGCCCCCGAGACGAGTGTGCTGACAGCCACAGATCTCGTCCATGCTCTGTATTTATTAGTCTTTTGTGGTAGTGGTAGGTTTTAAATCGCAATCCTGTAAGGCTGAGCTGCTTCCCAGCAAGTGCTTCCCAGCAAGTGCTTCCCAGAGACTCAGGGGCCTCTCGCCTGTGAGACAGATGATCTGGGGCTGTCTCAGCTCTGACGCGATGAGCTGCAGTGTCTCCCTTGCAAAGAGGGGGTAGTCATCCTGACAAACAGCTCTGTATGTGGGCAGGGAGTGCTCTTAATCACATATGTGGAGTACTTGGAGATCTTGGGATGAGAAGCGGTGCAGAAATGCATAATGCTTATTATTAGGCAGAAAGGCCGGGAGCAAAAAGGGCAGAGTGATTTTAGACTTCTCCAGGGCCCTGGAGGTGTGTGGGACCTGGATTCCAGTCAGGCTTATTACCTCCTTTTTAGTCTTCTTCTTTTATTAGGAACAATTAGATACGAGGAGGAAGGGGACAGATATCATCTTTCCTGTGTACATCCTGCAGAATAACTGTGGCGCTTTCCCAGAGCAATTTTGCATGCTCAGTAAAGGGCATCTTTGAAGCCTATCACATATCTCATCCCTTGTAGGCATACATATGAAGGCTTGCAGCACATGTCTTTATTGCTCCCAAATACTGTGAACAGGAAAGACCACCAAAAGTGCTCAAGGAGAGGATGAAGAGGCCTCGGAAGTAGTTCCAGGAGGTGGATGGAGTTGTGGGGTGGCTTCCTATGATTGGGACAGGAATATTGCCTCCTGAGGCACTGGAGGAAAGCAGGAGGTGACTGTGCCTGCAGCACCAACAGTCTAGGAGAGAGGGGCAGCCGAGGCTGGAGTTATGAAGGCACTGAGAAACACAGGGATGTGTAGAGCACTGCCACTGGAAGGGGATTACCGTGGTGAAGAGGGGAGGAAAGCCATCCAGGGGTAGAGCTGGCATGAATCCAATCCAGGCTCCTGCCAGCAAGCTGCCTGCTAGGTACGACTTTGATCTCGGACACTAAGGACATCTCCTGGCCTGCTGCTGAAGCAGAGGAAAGTTCCCTGCCAAAAAGCACCTTTACCAATGCTTCATAGGCAAGAAGAAAGGATGCTGCGTACACAGGAGACACAGCCTTGAGCTGTCCAGTACAACCTCGGACACTCTGCAGGGAAGATGTCATTAGAGAACACAGGCACTAGGCTCAAAAATGTTCCCAAGCCGTGGAAAGAATATGAATTTAAGGGCTGTACATTGTGGAAGTGTTTTCTCTCTTGCGTACGTTTAGCTGCTGTATAGCTCTGTACAGCTCCCTAGGCAACAGTCTTCCCAAATGACACTGTAACAAAGCCCAAAGGTGCGGGAGCTTCCCTCATTAAAACCCTTGTCGTGGGAGCAAGTGTCCTCAGCCCAACTGCTTTGCTTTCGATCCCGTGCCTGTTGAAGTGTCTTGCAAGCCAGGCTGAGGCCTTTTGTTGTAAAGGTGGCTGCATCTCAGCTGTGCTCTGTGTCAGCTGGTTGAATTGCTTTGGGATTGCAAGGTTGCCTAGATGATTTCTCTGCTATTATTTTTAGTTTGACACTGAAAGTGTCAACGAAGAGCTTTAACTTGATCTCATCAGATTCCTGAAACACCCGATATGACGTGTTAGCTGCACATCTACGTCTGTACATTAACTGCTCTCTGGAGCCCTAGTTCAATGCAGACTGGAGTACCCTGAAAGCAATTCCAAAGTCACTCCTGGGGGGGGAAGATGGGGCAGGGAGGGCAGCAGTCACAGTCACGGAGCTCCTGGCCTCACACCGGGCAGACACAGCGTGTGCTCAGCCACTGGCTCGGTCTGTATCCCAGGTGTGCCTGCCAACAGACAGCTTCCAGGAAACCACGGAGCAGACACCAACCAAAAGTGATCGAGGCCCCCACATCCTGCTTCAGGGCACGGAGAAAAGGGGATTGGCAGCATGCACGGCTGCAGACAGATGTGACACAGGCTGTCACACACAGCTCTGCCAGTGGCCTCCTCCTGCCCTGTAACCCTCTCTGTTGCTTGAGACTGAGGTCTCCATAATCTCCTACGGAGGAATCTCGTTTCAGAGTACTGATGGCCTCCCTCCTGTGAGGTTCCTATCCTGCTGTCTCTGTGCACCTGTCTCCCAGCCTGTGGAAGTGCTACACGGCCCCTGTTCCTAGTCCTGTCTGATGCTCACAAGGTCAATGCCTTGCACTTCTGCTGGCTGTCCAGAGGTGCAAGGCATGAAACTCTCCACCCAGTTTTCTCTTTTTGCACCTGATGAGATATAAACCCAAGCAGAAGTGGGTGATCAGGCTCATGTGTGAATCTGCTGTAGCCTGCTACACTCTCTGCATATGTGCTTTGCACAGGGAAGCCTCCTCTGGGTCCAGAAAACAAGCTGAAAGCACCTGCAGAGGCTGCATTGCTCAGTCTTGCTGGGCTGTGTGGACTTTGAGTTGTCGGATGGGTATTTATAGATTGTCATTATTGCTCTGCTATGGTGATGCTTGGTGCTGCCCTGCTGATTCCAACACCCCTTCTCTCCAGCTGCACAGAAATTGCCCCTTGGCAGGTTTTCCTGAGGAGTTACCGAGAAACTGGCTGCTTCTCTCCAGATTTGCAGCACCTTGAGGGGTTTCTCTCTGTCACGCACTAGGTGCTGAGCCTCCCCCTCCTCTCCCCCGGCCCGAGGCTGGATGGGCGAGTGGCTGGAGCGGGAGGCCGAAAAAAAGTACTTTCCAACTCACCTAGCAACATCCACCCCAAACTGCTCCAAAAAACCAGAAAGCGCATCCCTCGGCAGACGTCTGTGTGCCAGGCAGGGGTAGAAACGGGCAGAACCCTTCCCTTGACCTCCTGCTCTTGCCCTCTCCCAATCCACCTCTCCAGAGCCCCTCACAGGGACGCCCACTTGGGGTCGGCTCCGAGCGAGGCTACCGGCGCCTGCACACAAACCCCGTCGCCCTTCTGTAGTTTGGCTTCTCCGGTATTTGTCACCAAGAGGCGCAATAAAACCTCTCCGGCAGCAGCGGCGTGCCCGGGACCCGCGTTTGGGTACCCTGGCTCGGAGATCCCGGCGGCGAGATTCCCGGGTGGACACACACCAGGAATGGGGGCATCTCCCCACACCTGGAAAATTCCAGCCTGGGAGTGCGATGTCGCTCCTCTGGAAGGTGTCCGGACCAAGGTGTGGGGGGATGCAAGGACAGGGGCTCCCCGTGAAGCGCGGAGCTGGTTCGGGCGCTGAGCAGGGATGAAGTTCGGGGATAAAGCTGCCGGTCGCGGGGCAGGGCACCCCTCCAGCGCCAAGCGCCGGGGGACCGCAAGGTCACTGCTGTATCCCCGGCGCTGCTCCCACCCCCAAAGCCCCGGTGCCCGAGCGCGGGGTCTCCCGCTTACCTGGCGAGATGGGCCGGTCACGGCGGAGACGCCGGGGCGCCGGTCGCGGGGCGGCACCGCGCCGGGGGCTGCCGGGGGAGCATCGCCCGCCGCCGGGCGGAGGCGTGTCCTCCCTGCGCCCTGGGAACGGCACCGGCACCGGCACCGGGACCGGCCCGTCGGCGCTGCCGGCGGATGGCGGCGCCCGCCTTCAGACGGCGCCGGCGATGCGGCTACGCGCGGCGCGGAGCCGATTTAAGGCCACCCCGTGCCGGGGGTGGGGGGAGCGCCGAGGGCCGCCCGCAGCGGCTCCTGCGCGCCGCGCATCCCGCGGGGCCACCTTAAGCGGGGAAGGGGCGAGCGCGGAGCCAGCGAGGGGGGAAGGAGCGGCGAGGAGGCGACTCGAGCCGGGAAAAGGGGGAAAGGCGAGCGGGGCCGGGCGCGGCCGCAGCGCTGCCCCCGCCGCCCGCAGCGGGGTCGGGCACCCTCGAAGGCGCAAGGTTCCCTGCCCCGGGCCGGCCGCTGCTCTTCCCGCCGAAGGCGAGGGACCGGGATTCTTTTTGCCCGTCCCGGGGGTCTCGCTTTGCTGCTGACCGGGTGCTGGAGTGATTTCCCGCTCCGGCTGCTTCAAGAAAGAGCCACCTGCCATGTCTACAGCCCGTGCGGGTTGGCTATCACTAAGGTAACCTCAGGGTCACAGCCCGAAGCCAGCGGCCGCAGTGATTCTGGGATTTGGTTCCCCCCTTTGCTGCTTGATGCACACATCGCCACTGCGTGCCTCAGTTTCCCTGCGGTGGGATGATGGTGATGTTGGTGCAACGGCTTCCCACTGCGGCAGCCGCTGGGCCATTCCTTGCTCTGGCCACATGAACAGCCACAGCCAATGCTTCGTCTGGCGGCCTCTGCCTCGGAGGAGGTTGAGAGGGAGCAGAAGACCGGCCTGCTTCAGTTTTCCCCTACCTGCCTCCCTTAGGAGCTGTCTCTCGGCCATGATAAAGTCACCACGCTTGAAGGCAGGTGTGAGAAGCAGCTCTTCCTTCAGCCTCCCAGCTGGGGCACAGAGGCCACAAGAGAGGGCTATCACACCTCAGCCCTGCTGTAGGAGACTTCTCCTTGCACTGGGCTGCACAGCACACATCTGTTCCTCCCTTACCCTTCTGAGGGTTGTGACTGCCATATTCCAGGAGTTTCTCCTGAAGAGGTTTCAGCAAAACAGCTCTCAGCAAACCATGAGGCACAGAAGGTAGCACAGTCCCAGGCTTAGGTGGGGAGTTGTTGATCAAGATTGGCTTCAGGTAACAAAGCCCCTGCCGTGGGATGCAGTAAGCAGGGCAAAATCTTTTGAGATCCTTGGTTGACAAGTGCTCTTGAAGAAGAACAAGAGAAGTCTGTCTTCTCAGGTTAGCTGTCAGGTCTTGGCCATGTTTCTTTCTGGAGCAGGCATTGCTGATAACACCTTGGAAAGAAAGAAATCAAGTGACATTTTACAGCCCAAATGACATTTACAACGTGGAACACAGGAGCGAACCCGACACAGGCAAAGCAGCAGGCCAGTGCCAGTGCCTTTGCTCATCTGCTTCTCCCTTTGCCAAGGGGACATTCCGAGCAGATATGTTCAGTGCTCACCACTGCTGTGCTTCTGGCTGTGCAGACCCACTGGCTGTGTCCTTCTGCACCTGCCCCCAGCTGGAGCAGGGCACAAAGTGCTGCTCTTCACCAGATGTATTGAGGGCTGGCACTATTTTTCCCTGGCATCCCAGGCTGCCCTTAATGGGAGCCATCCATCCATCCTTCCATCCCTCCATCCTTCCATCCATCCTCAGTGTTGGAGGCATGAAGTCCCTAGGTTGTACGGTCAGCCCAGAAGGGTTCTGTGTGCTCGTGGAAGAAAGCCAGCGTGTGGGTGTCAGGAAGTGGTGAGATGCTTCCCCACAGATGGCTCAGCAGAAGCCTGAATGCCTCTTGCACTACTGGTAGAAGCATTACCCAGCTCCAAGGATGAGTTAGCTGGGTTGTTCCAGGTCTGCAGCACCTTGATTTTGGGAAAATCTGCACCAAAGAAATTGATTACCTGCAAGGCATTGAGTCTTTCAGCATTCGCTGGGATAAGGCAGAGGCTTTTATCCTCCTGTGGCTGGGGAAAGAATCTGGGGAGGAGATAATTGATTGATTATTAACCACAGGCATCTTGGGTGGTTAGTGAGCTGCAGGCAATCCTTGGGTGAACACCCTAACCCTAGGAACCTCTCTAGGAGAGGTTGGTTAAAGACTTTGACTTCTGGGATTCTCTCTGTAGTGGAAAAGCATGAGGAAGAGATCAGATCCAAGGCTGCTCAGGCTTTGCTTACTCATGCTCCAGGCTCTCCCTTTTTATGTTCATAACTTTGACATGGCTGTTTTGCTGCTACACACAATGCCACAGTTTAGTCTGTCCGTCCTGTGGTTGGACTGGGGGGACTGAGGGTCGGCAGTGGAGGAAGATGCTTCCCCTCATCCCCCAGTCAGAGCTGGCTCCTGGCAAAAGCTGCACACTTCTGAAATGAGACTCAGTTCTGGGGCAGGTGGGTCTGTGCAGAGATATTTTTCTTGGATAGAGCATCCACAGTCGATTTATTGGAGGAGACAGTGGAGTACCCAGTGTGCTACAGTCTTCTTTATCCCTCTTGAAGGCAGTGGCTGGGGCAGTCTGTGTTCCTAGCCACATGGCAGTGGGGTTGCTGCCCCGCTAAGACCTTCCTCCTTCCGCTGCCACCACAGCTCTGTCCAGCACAGACATATGCAGCAATCCACACTGCAGTACGCTGGTTGGCAGCTCTTCCCTGGCATGCTGTACCTTCCTAGGCCATCTGCCCCTCTCTGCCCACACTTCCTCCACTCAAAGTACAACATGATGTGAAACTCCATAAAATCTCCATCCTGAGGTTGCCACTAAGTTAAGCTCCTTCCCAAGTGGTAAGTGCTTCAAGATCCTGGGAGAGATGCTGCTGGAGAGAGTAGCTTACAGTTGCAATCTGTGCATGATTTATCCCTGCAATTCGCTTTTCTTGCTTTTTCACTGCCATGCCCTAAAGGGCCTGATGCTGTGTCAGCCTTGAGGCAGACCCACAGACCACATCCCTGAATTTTGCAGCAGTAAGTCACAGGAGAGGAGACACTGTGGAAAATGTTCACTGACTCGTGCTGCAGAGGAAGAAGCTGTGCCGCAGCGTTGTGAGCCTCCCGAGGTCTTACTCCATCTGGGCTGAGTGGCTGCAGCTGCTCCCCGCTCTCCTGACTCACCCCTCCTGTTGCAGCTCTTAGAAGCACTGCATGGTACAGTGTGTGTCTGAGGCACTTTATAGGAGTGGGGGAGTGAGTCGTTCACACTTCCCACCCTTCCTTTTGACAAGGGATTTGGCTACAGGGCACCAGGGACTTTGCCGGTGTCCTCTGCTGTGGGAATGTTTGTGATGCTGTGCTGTTGGGACCGTCTGTTAGCAGCTCTGCTGAGAACTTGACTCTTCAGTGCCCTCAAGGCAGGGGAGAAGCAAAGAGAGCCATTGCTGATTCCCAGCTGGGATGGTGTATATCACAAACAAAAGGTGAGGAAGAGCTGCCAGTAGCCTTGGAGAAGGCATTCAGGGGATGTGGAGTTGGGAGGGAAACCTACTGAAAAGGTCAGTCAAGAGTCATGCCCGCACCTGACATGGCCTGTGAAGCATAGCTAGGTCGTGGCATCACACAGTCTCTGTAAATACAAATCTCAAAACACCGCACAAGCACAGTAAAGTGAGTAAAACCTTTCCTGTGAATTGGGAAGGTAAAACCTTTCCCTTTCTGCTGAGAGGCAGGATAAGCCCTGGAGAGGACAAGTTATTCCCTCAAAGTCACTCCTGAAATCCATATCTGAGGGATGCAATGGGACACCAGAGGTCTTGCCTGCCAAGCCCCTCCTTGGTCAGGCTACATACAGCCCGATGGTGTTTTCAGAGAGCTTGGTGAGCTATCTTCTGCCTAGTCCACACCTCTGCCCCAGGACAGACCCCCTTCCCAACTCCTTTCCTTCCCAACCTTCTGGATGTGGTTAAAGAGTAATGGCAGGGGATGGGGAGGGTGTCAGGTGCATCTCTTCCAAGGTCCAAATCTGCAGCAGGGCCTCTCCCTCTTCTCATTGTAAATCTGCCTCAGAATATGTGTGGCAGAACAAGCAGTCCTTGATCTAAAATCTGCCATCCTTTGAAGAACCTGTGCTTCAGCGAAGCAGCCAGCAGTTGCTGCCTGAAGAAGGCTGAAAAGCCACTCTGCAAATCTCTGCAGTTTCATTTCTCTCCCCCTTGAAGCACCAGAACTGTACACTAATCAAGCTATTTCTGCTACAAGCTTGGGAGGAAAGAAAGAGAGATTGTTAGTGTTAATGCTATTTTTAAATACTTTGCAGACTCTTGAATAGGATGATGATGGGGGCCGGGTAAGGACCCAGACAGAGACAGATTGATGTGTGGTAAACACATCTGCTATTCTTCAATCGGTAGGCAGCTCTTTCGGCAGCACCACTCCAAAGGTGCAGCAAGGAGCCGCTGTGAGGGCTCTGCTCACAGCCTCCGACAGGGCTTTGGTGTGGTGCTTCCAGTGCTCTCTGCTCCTTCCTTGGCCACCTGCAAGGCAGTGTTACTGCAGAGGGGCTCAGAGTTTGCAACTCCCCCTGGGAATCAGCTTCCAGTGGCACAGCATGTGTAAGGGTTGCTGCGTGCAGGCCAGAGCCCTCACACACCTTCTGTGTGGGGGAAGCAATTGCCTGCTTCTGCATGCACCTTGCACCCTAGGGATGGGGTCCGTCCCTGAAAGGCTGGAGAGAGCCTGAGTGACTCTCTTTCCTCAGATCCTCCTGCCAACCAGCTAAAGAAATGCAGAACTAAAGAAAGTCTCAGGCTTTGGTCTCATCCCAGCAGGAGAGAATGCTCCCACGTGATAGGGAGAGAACAGGATGGGAGCAGGGAGGTGAGAAAGAGTGTTGTACTGATGGAGAAGTTTACAGAAACCCAAGCTGTGGTGACAAATTCAGGTTGAGTTTTCCCTAATGCCAGTAGCAGGTGAGAAACTTGAAGATGTATAACCATCACCTGAAGGCAGCCAGCCCTTCTGGTCTCCCTGAACTATTGAGCTGTTTGGACAGGGCCTCCATGTGTACCCCAAAGATGGCACTTCAGCATCCTGCCCCTCTGGAAAAGTTTTGCAAAGGGATAATATGATTTACCTTTCGATCGATTTGTGACCCATCCTTTAATGTCAAGCAGAGAGCTATATGCTGATGGTTGATCTCTATAGAATGGCTCAAAAAAGCAAGATGCTCTCTGTTAAACTGTCAGCTTTAAGAATAATTTCTATGCCATTCTGTCAGTCTCATCTCCATTAAATCCCATAAGGCTTTTCCATAAAGGTAGGTAACTGCTTTTTAAGAAACTAAATCTTAAGTGAGCTATCAGATGAAAGCGCGGATGGATCCTCCATCCCATTACAGTGAATCGATGCACGAGTAGTTTTGAAAGCACTGTCATAGAGACCCCGACCTCAATGAGGAGATGTTGCCATCCAGCACACCCCGACCACAGCAGATCTCTCTGCACTGCCATTCCTAACAGCCAATATTAATCTTGCATCCAGAAGGATGTGAATGGCCCTGCTTTCCCCAACCGCTCTACTGACAGTGATGTCAAATCCTTTTTCCAAAAGCCGATCGTGACACGTCCTTTGTCTGCTCCTTCTGGGAGGCGGAGGGAGGCTGGGGGTGGAGAACAGAGGGCAGTTGTCACCCAGCTCCTCGGCTATATGAGAAAGTGGCTTCTGTTTCCGAGCTTCTCTCTGCTCCACGTCTTTCATCGACATCGAGTTGAACAAGACTTTCTTTTGTACGAGGGGAATGAATGGTCCGTGTGAGGGTCAAATAGCACCGCCTGCCCAGGCTGGGACCTGCCTCACACAGTATGGGCTTGTCCTGGGGACACACAATTGCTGTCAGTTGTATGTGCCCCCAAGGCTGGCCTTCCCTCCTGGCACTGGACACAGGGGGGCAGAGTCCATGCGTCCATCCAGCCATGGAAGGAGGCAAATGTCAGGGCAGTACTGCCCTCTTCAACATCCAGTGCTGTGTCCGTACAACATCTAGTGGCTGGGGAGGGCTTTTCCGCACTTGGTGTCCCCCCACTTGCTGGGGTAGGGCTTGAATGCGAGTCTGAGCATCTCAGCAGTTCCATATAGTCACAGATGTGAAGTGCTGTATGAAAGACCTACATGTGGAGGTCAGATAGGAAATTTCTCTTGATGTGGTGATGTTCTGATCTGGGTAACAGCTCTGGCTGTGATTTTTGGTCTTTAAATGAGAGGCAGCCACAAATCCCTATGGATTCTCCGAGTCAGCCACATGCCTCCTCCAACACAAGCATGCAAAGTCATCTCATAAATGCGACAGAAGCTTTTGATCATCGACTGCTAGAACAGAATCTGCCTCCTGCTGGAGGTTATGCATCACAGAAAGATGTGTGCTGGTCTTTGCTGGTGAACACCTAGATGTTTATTCATCCGGCCTTCTAGGGCGTGTGGGGCCCTCTGACTACATCAGCCACTGATGCCAGCCTTCCGAGGCTGGGTAGCCAAGTCTGGGCAGAGCCTTCCCTCTTAGGAGGGCTGAATCTGTTGATGAGAAAGCAGAATTTTTCAAGGCGGCGAAGTACATGATGTCCAGTTTTCTTTGCAATGTCTCTTCCTCTAAGCCTGCAAACTCTCCCTCAACAAGAACAGCCTACACTACTCCAGTGTAATCCTGCTTGGGTTTCTGCTTGGAAGATAGCTTGGACATTACAGATTCAGTGCATTTAACATTCTTTGCTTTCTGGAAATCTCCTGAGCACTGTTCAGGCCAAGGTGATTACAGCTGTGCTGAGTGGAAGAGCAAAAAAAACCCTAAGCCTGAACTGAATGCCAGGACAGGCTGTTTCTGTGTCAATCAGCAATGAAGAAGTCTGTGTCCATGGGCAAAACCAGGACATGAACAGGACAGCAGGCTGCAAATGTGTCTGCAGAAGTAAAGACTCTTGGTGATTGCTGCATTGTGCTACACCAGCAAATAGAAAGGCCACTGTGCTGGGCTCTTTGTTAAAGGCATCTCAACTTCTAAGCTGTCAGTTCTGAGTGCTTGTAATGGTTGGCCACTTAATCATTTTTGCAACGTGAAACTCTATTTCAGTCCTGAAATAGAGTATTGCAAGATGTGCTAGACCAGTGTGACATGACAATGGCATAGGAGGGCTCAGAAAGCTTTCAGACCTCTGGGCAATGAGTTACACTCCTGCTGATGGGCTGTCTTTAAGGACAAGAGGCAGTGCCACCCAACCTGAAACAAGTGGAAAGAGTCTGTGTGCAAAGAAATGGGATGAGCTCATGAGCACTGATATGGAAGTCCCTTCCTCTCCATCCTCCTCCATCTGTTGACCTCATCTCAGCACTGCAGAGGACATTCTGCGTGGGAGATTCAAACGCTAATGCAGACTTTGGGCTTGCTTGGCTCTCAGCACCTCGCCCACACAAATCCTGCCAATAGTCATTATTGTGATGTCTTCAGAGCTACTTCCAGTGAGAAATATTGGGAGAAAAATGATGGGTAGATGTAATGTAATGTGCTGACACCACATGGACCTTGTACCCCACTCCTTATTTCAGTCTCATTTGTGATGAAAGGCCTCCTTGCTATTTCTGTGCTTTCCATCTCAGAAGCAGAGAAAGATCAGGTCAGGGATATGAAATGAGCACGAATGTGCACAAGCTCTGTGTACGTGTGCATGCATGTGTGTTTGTACCTGTGCTGCACAAGGAATAAAGTCAATGATATCTCCTCGAGTAAGTCACCAGTCACCAGTCACCTGTCTTTGCAAGTCTGATTTTGTCAGACAAGACTGATTTTGTCAATAGTTCATCTATATGCAACGTTGCCCTAAGATGAGCTAATACTCTCAATGAGAAAAAGACTACATATGTACTTTCGTATCCTCTAAGACTTGAATATTCTGGGAAGTTGAGTCGTGTGGCAATAGAACAGCAGTTATTGCTCTAGCTATGTTATTTTAACTCCCTCATGTGCATAATCTGTTCTGGAATAAGAGTAATTACTCCAAAGTAAGAAAATGCTTTTATTCTAGAACAGCATCTCCCTGAGGATGAATTATACTGAGAGCAGAGTGTGAACTAGTTTTTCCTGCCTTACCAGACTTCAGGATGCAAAAATTGTTTTCTGATCTGAACCAGAATAAAAATCAGATTTTTTTGAGATTTTTATCGGTGGAAATAAATCTGTGAGATCAGGAAGAGCTCCTTAGCAACCTACTGATCAGTGTCTGCTGTGGGTGGACGATACACAGGTCCCTTGACTCTCTAATTCATGGATGGACATTTACTTAGAAATCCTGCTTAGAGAGAAATATCCTGAAAACACTTTACTGTAATAAGTGTGTGTTCTGACGCCCATTGTCTTCTTTTTTTTTTTTAATTTGAAGTGTCCTTGTCCTTGAGAAAAGTTTCAGCTTTGATAAAATCAGTTGGTATTTTCCAATGAAACACTGGTTTGTTAAAAAATTCATGACCAGCCTTAGTAGTATTAGCATAGATTTAATGGTATAATTATCTAACTATAGTTATGCTGGTCAGTTCCCTGAGGTACTGAAGCTCTCAGCTCATCTTTTCATGTGCGTGCGAGCTCAAATGATAATGCAAGTCAAGTAATCCTCTCCCCTGAACATGGGCATCTCATCTCTTCCCTGAAGCTACCCTTGCTAGAGGTGCCCGGTAGCACTTACCTGATCCTGCCATGCAGCCCCCTGGCCTGCCCCTCCCGGGCTCCCCACGCATATGCTAACAGCTGGGATTCTCCTGAGGCTCCCTCAGACCCTCACCTTCCTAACAAGCAAAATCCCCAGCCACTGCATCCCTGACCGCCGTGCTCTGCGTTTGCAGCATTGCCAGCACCCAGGACTGCTCTCGGGCCGGTGACCTTGAAGCAGCAAGCTCTGTTACCTCCTCACCAGCCTGCCCACCCGCCAGCTTGCCTTTGCCTTCCCAGCACATCCTCCCCCTCCATGGGCGCACTTGGAGCTTGTTGTAGCATCTGCTGCCCTCTCATTTGGAGTCTCAGTGAACGCTGCTGCCCTCAGCTAACTGTCAGTATTTATCATGACATCCCATTAGCACAATCCACACTAATGACTGTGAAAGAGGCATCCATTTCCATTTTCTAAAGGGCTTCCACTGGCTGGAATCCATCTGCAGGGTGAGGCTGGGGAGGGTAGCAGGGGGACAGATCTTCGTGTTGACAGAGCAAAGCATATATATCATTACCAAGTGCTCTTCCCTCCAGCGGCTCAGCAGCTGTCAGAGGCAAGAGAGGGATTCCTCTCTTGGCAGCTCAGCACTCGGTCGGGGCACTGCAAGGTGTGAGCTGGCCAGGGGAGAGGGGGGGGATCACCTCCCTTCTGCCATCTGCATGGACAGAACAGCTTTCCAGTTAAACAGACTGCAATTGTCCAAAGCTGCCATTTCTCTCTGGAGTATGTGTTGAGCGTTAAATCTGCAGTCACACACCTGGTGTGGAAGAGCTGGCAGACAGGATGCAAAAAGTTAGTGGGCAGCATGGATGTGGAGGGGAGAGGGGGCAGGACTGGGGAGTCATGATTCATCCTCTCCCTACCCTACACGGCACTCAGTTCACCTGGTGTGCAGGTCTCAGCCCCTGGGGTCCGTGTCTATAAGGTCTCTGATTTATCCTCCCCAAACGGCCTCAGTGAGGAAGAATTGACTTCTCCCATATATCCAGCACTCTTACTCACTCCTTTCCAACACCTTCTTGATCCAAATCCTGTTTGTGTCCCCTTTTGTCTGACTGAATTGGACTTTACTGCAAAGGAACTGAGCCACTCCACTATCAGTCTTGTGTAGAGAGAGGAAATGGGTCCATGGGAGATGCTCGTAGCTCTTGCTATATCATTCTAAGTGGAGATAAGTCAGTTCTGTTGCAGTGAGACCAAAAAATAAGGGTTACAAGAAATCAGGTTTTTATTCTGATCCCAACCCTGATTTCTTGCAGCAGACCCTGGTGGGTGTTTTGGTTCAGGTGAAGGTGGAAGATCATATGGCAGGCAGAAACCCAGGGCAATCAAACATAGTGGTGCCATTCCCTTCATAGGACTTGACACCGTTTTCTCCTTGTTCCTCTCACATCCTGACTCCAAAACCTCCCACTCACAGCTGGCACAGATCACTCTGTGCTGCCCAGCACAGAGGCCTCTATACAAGTAAAATGAAGTAGAGAGAGCTTCCATCTCTGCCATCAGGAAACTTTTCCACAACTCAGTGCAACGTTGGCTGTAAAACTTACCCGATACTGAGTTGGAAATATCCTCTTTTGCTCCCTCTTATTCCAGCTTGTCTCCTGCCTCCCTAGCAGCTTTGCCCTTTAGCTATTGATGAATAGCTGTGTTTGCTTTTGGTCATCTATTATCCCAAAAATATAGATTTAACTTCTGTAATTCTTGCTGTAAATTTGACCTTCTAACCCTCTGACTGGTCTCATCATTCTTCTCTGATCTCCAGTTCCAGAAATGGCCAGAAGTGCTACAAGTAAACAGCTGATGTAAACTCTTGCCAGTCAGATTTCCCCCCATCTTTCTTAGGTGCCCAAAGCAACAAGGACCATTTTCAGCATAGTTTTATATTAAAACCTTCTGTTTAGTTGGTGCTACTTCTCCCTACGACCTTTGCTGTTACCAGAAATATTGCACATACCTTCTATGTGCTGAGTATGTGCTAGCAATATTTTAGCCTTGACTTTTTAAAATGAATCCCATCTGTATGTTTCTTGCTGAGGTTTCCAGCCTCTCTTGCTCTGTTCCTTGTTTGCTTTGGTCTTCATTATTTCATCCCCAAGGATCTACGAAAAGTTTCTTTAGTCCTCCTTTGATGTCTGTCCTTGTCTCACTGCCTGTATACTATCCTTTTGCATTTTAATTCATTGAGAAGTTCCTTGCTTATCCAAATGGGCCCTTTGCTGAAATACCCAGTCTTCCTGATGAACAAGATTGTTTGTTCCTAAGCTCTCAATAATTTTGTTTAAAGAATCAGTCAGCCTCCCTCAGTATCTTAGCCCCTCACGGCAGCTTCCTTCTCATGTGATTCTGCCTAGAAAATCTCTCAATAAAATCAAAACTTGCTCTGGGAAAACCCAGAGTATTAACTGCTGTTTACCTTCCCAAACATTCTCTAGCTCTTAAACTCAATGATTGTATGGTTACTGTGGTCCAAACTACTTTCTGTGACATCATTCACCACTATTACCCCCTGTTTGTGAGCACAAAGAGCATTTTGCTTTATCCCTGCAGTGTTTTGAGGTTCCTAGGACATACCTTGGTTTCTTGTTGCCCTCTCAGCAGATGTCTGGATGGTTGATCCCTGTGAGGATCAGGGCCTGCACTAAGGAGATTTCTGTTGGCTGTTTTAAAAAGCCTCATTTACTTCCTCCCCTTTGTCAAGGGGGTTGTGGTGGAACCCCAATGCAACCTCCTCATGTTTCTTTCTTTGCCCCACCTGTCCTTCATAAAGAACACCCTTGACCTCCAGCTATGAGTGACGTCCTACTATGTCTCTGTGATCCCACATGATCCTGCCTTGCTCACTGCAGTCTGGAAGATGGAGAGGAAGCTGGATGCAGGTACACACAGTCCCATCATGGGGCTTCCCTCTGGGTAAGAAACCTCTTGCACCCTGTTAGTTCCCAGCCATGTTCCTTTAACTTGTGGTCATCAGTACTGGGGCATACTGTTTCCTCCCCTCCTGCAGTCTGGAAAACTCTATTGCCTCTTGTTACTGAGCAGAAGGAAGTGTTTTCTGAGGCATGACAGTGAAACAAAGCTAAAACAAACACAGAAAGATAGATACTGAGATGTTCAGATTCTGAATGAGAATAAAAATAATAAATAGGTCTTAACAATAAAACATTTTACAGCTATAACCTGTTTTTTCACTGCTGCCCTCTGAGAAGATGGGTACTGTGCATCATATGCTGTGACAGGGTGGTCTCGCTAAAAGCAAATTGTTATGTGATGTGAGTGAGAGATTGATGGCACATTGGAGACTGTCTTGTCTTGCTTGTCTGGCTGAGCTTTGTGTGAAACTGATACGCTCTGATTATCTCTGATAATATGACCTGATGGCCAGAGGGAGCTCCACTACACAGCACTACAGCAGAAAGAGCTGTGCAAGGCTTGGTTAAACATTTCTGACTAGGCTGAGAAACTGATGGAGTAGGGGACTACTTCCAGTCTTTCCTCCCCACAAGAAAAGCCATTCAAAGGTCTTTTGATCATCACTGGATGGAAAAATTAGTCAAGAGGATGAATCAGGCCTTAAGAAGAAATGTATGCAGGTGAATGGAGCTCAGGTGATTTTTGTCCTACATTTTGTGTGCCCAGTGGGAGGTTGCACATGATTCAGCAAGACCTTCTCCATCTGATGTATTGAATGGCAGACAGCCTAAAGCCTTACGGACTTCAGTCCAAAGCTAAACCCCAAACACTTCCATCAGAGTTTAGAGATAAGAGAGAAGCGTAAGGAAAAATCCCAGACAAAAAAAAAGCAAGTCAGGCTGGCTGATAAAACTAATCAGACTGGCAATGAGGAGGAGCTTTATTGTTACTACCTGCAACTGAAGATAAACTACAGGCAAAATGGCAAGAGCTGTTTGGGCTGAGCAGGGAAGGGGGAGGTGAAGATTATGGGATGGAGCAGTCTGAGGAGAATCTTTGAAGTTGATTTACTATGTCTCTGGCCTGAATGAAATCCCAGGAAGCTCTGAACTGCACTTCAGATGTGGGAAAAAAATATCCTTCTTTTTATATTTTTTTGTAGGTAGAAGCACACAGTTGTGGAGGGAACAGGGGATATGTAGCCAAGGGGACAGCTAGCAGGAAGAACTCACAGCTGTAGCAAGTTTGTCAACACATTTGTACATAGGCAAAGGCAGCAGTGTAGGGCAATGCGTGATATCAAAAAGACATGCTTCTTCCCACCAACAGTCCTGCAAGCCTTGGGTGAAGGAAGGAAGCAGCACAGCTCTTGGTGTCCGCAGCAAGCAGAATCACTGCCTTTGCTGTCTCTTCACAGCACTCAGTGCTTCCCTAGAGTTTCTGCTTTGAAGCACCAGCTACTCTCTGCTTCCCTGAGGTGGTCTGCTAGATGTGCAAAACAGAAACAGGTACATGGCCATACTAGACCTTGCCAGCCTGTATGGCTGATGGCCCTGGAGTCAGGATGCAAACACAAATCTGCTTTGCCACCTCTGCAAGATTACACTGATGTCTGGACTCCCAGGGCCACAGGTGGCCTTCCATCATCTTATGGACTTATTTCTACAGCACCGAGTGGAGGATATGGTAGCCTAAAGGACATGATCTCTTACAGAACTGACTGCAACAACGTTCTACCACAGTGAAATTAGTCCAAAACTAAATAGTTAAAGTGGGGATAACTATGAGCAGCTTTCTTCTTTACCTTCCCTGCTAAACATACACTGTCTGGTTCAGAGTCGATACTTAAAGTATCTTAAGGACACTGGGAAAATCAAAACCAAGTAGTTTCTAAAGTTGGAGTTGTAGGGGAAGTGCTGAATTACTAGCTTCAAAAAGCAAGACAATTTTAGGGGTAGAAGATTATTATCAGATGTCTATTTTTGAATTTTTGCTTATTACCATGTTCCCTGACCAATTTGCTTGGGAAAAAAAAAAAAAAAAGAAGCCAAAAATAAGGGAAGTAAATTAGATGGAAGAATGTCAATGTACCTTTGATGCAATAAAAGAAGCCCTGAGACCAGAGCCAATGTTGATAAGCTCTGACTTTAGGAGACCATTTATAGCACAAATATATATGACCAAAATAGGACTGGTCACAGTAGCCAGAAGAAGGACATGAAGAACTGTGGATTTTATATAAGGAAGAACATTTGCCCTTGGGAGCCACGGTACGGTACTGTAGAGAGGCTGCCTGGCACTAACACAGTTCTGCAGAGCTTTCAGGTCTGTGCTTGTTGCAGTGAGAGGCCAGCATCCCCAGGCCTGCTTAAATACACAGAGAGACAAGGATACACACAGAGCAAGGTGCCACTCGGTTTCACAGTCCTGAGGTGAAAAAAGCCCTAAAAAGCCATAGGAAAAATGGTTAATCCTGAGGAGGATGTAATCCATGTGTATGGGGAGCAACTGTGTGTGTGCACTGCGCAGAGCAAGGGAGGCAGGACCGTCTGTCTGTAGTGGCAGTGTGATTTTGCTTTCCCAAAGGTGTAATGGTGCTGCTGAGGAGCTGATGGGTTAATCGTGCTGGCAGGCAGCCTGATAAAAGAAATCTAATTGCTCACGGGCTCCTGTGTAGCCAGCAGCGAGCGAGAGCGAGGAGGAAGTGCTAGCTCTGGGGTGGGAAAATGTTTGTATCGCTTTCATGAGGAGTGTGAAAAAACTGGGAAGCTATTCTGATTTATTATTGAGATAAAGCTGATCACCATTCGTCAGGAAAAATATAATCCTCTGATTGCATGAAGCCAGATCTAACACCAGAATCTGCCAAACACTACACACAAACACACGCCTAATTACTCAACACCGACAATGATTTTTTGCTCACGGTAGTAATTTTAGACTCCCTCATCTTGCCCCGGGCTATGTCCCTACCATCAGCCCTAAGTCACACAGGAAAACAAGCTCAGCAAAGAGAGTGGTTTGCCTGGGGGTCAGGCAGTGAGTCAGCCTCAGAGTTTAACCCGAGAACGTGTGACTTTCCAGATGCCTGCCCAGACCTCTGGCTGTACTTCCTCCCCAAACCTGCCCCCAGGCCCTAGGTGGGATTTCTTTGCTCAGTGAGGCAATGCAGTGTGCATTAGCAGAGAGAAGATGCAGAGGGTCAGTCATTTTGCTGACAGAACACTGCTTCACCTGAAGGATGCCAGAATTTCCCTTTTCCTGCATTGATCTTCTCCTAAATGACTCGGGGAAGAAACGGCCGTGGAGGAAATGTTGACTACCAGGCTGGCAGCCTTGATGCAAATGTCCAAAGCGGCCAGGTCTGGGTGACATTAATCCTTTCAGTGAAAGATTGTGGCAATAAATCTGTGTAAGGGGAAGTGAGGTCTGATGCATGAAGACAGTTTAAAACAACTAGAGATGTGTACTGTAGCTTGTCTGAACGCTTCACACCTGCCAAGTGACACCCACACGTTTTATTGTGCCTGTCAGGCTGCCCAAGCCCAGAAGGGAGGAAAAAAGCTGTTTTTTTTTTTCTCCTCCCTACTCCTGTTGCTGCCCTTCTGGGCGTTTTCAAGGCAGGTAACCTCCCTTCTCCCACTGACCCATTTGCTGAGGTGTCTCTCGTGCTGAGATACTGCATCCCGAAAAAAGGAAGCCAGTCAGGTACAGCTCTTTGAAAAAGGTCTCTGTGAAGGGTAGCAGACATGCAGTGAGGAGCCATTGTGCCAGGGCTTCCCTGGGGCAGAGTAGATGGAAATGTTATCTTCAAGAAGAGGTACCCAAAGATCACAGCTTTTTATAGCTCTGACCTCTTCAGACCAAAACTCCAGGCCAGAGAAATAATTTTTTTTCCAAGCCTCATGATTTGTGTCTGACTACAGGTCCTGCAGCGTTGATGCCTGTCTGAACACAAGCCATGCCTGTGGCATGAAGGACTGATCTTCCCGAATCTCGCCTTCCTCCTGGGGCAGAAAAGGCAGTGAGGGCTTAAAAGAGGCATATTCTTCCCCTGCCTCTCTTTTCTTACTTCCCCGCATCCCATCATCTTCTCTCGGGGAGAAGGTGAGAGACAAATAGAGAGTGCATCTACCTTTCCTCCCGCCCCCCCTCCAAACAAAGAAAAATGCAATGAGAACAAATTTTGCCCTGAGTTACCTTTAGCAAGCCCTTTTAGGCTTGGGAAGGGAAATAGACTATTTCTAATGACACCTTGAGATGCAGAGTTTCAGAAAGGAGAGAAGAACTCAACCAGGAGCTGCCAGAGCAGATCTAGAAGAATGAGGTTGCCCTGGAGATGAGGGTCTCCAAGACATCTGCAGAAAAGACAAGGGTGCATACACACATTTTGGGAGTAACATGAAGGAAGGTACAAGCATTAATTGAATGAAGCTTAAAGGGGAAAGCTGGGAAATCTTCATCTTCGACAGCGTCCAAATCACTTTGGCTTTATGCATCTGGAGACAATGAGTGTAAGGTCTTTTTTAATTCCCTCTACCCCATATATGTGGATGCAGGCAGTGGAGGAATGTCCCTCTGCATATACATGTGTGTGTGTGCGAAACAGGGAGTAAAAAACCACACATCTTCTTTGCTTGGTCTAAGGTATGTGGGAAGGGATCTGACTCAGCATTTGGGGTTAGGGACTCCACCAAAGAGAGAAGTAACTCAAGACAAAAGCTGGGAGATGACACAGTTGCAGGGAATCTTAATGTAAGCTGTGTAGGGGTTTCATAAATACTGTTCCTCTGGTTCTCCGACCGACAGCAGGTTGTGCTCCATCTAAAACCAGGGCAGCTCACAGAGTCTGGCAGGAAGACAAGAGGGGGTGGTCCATCAGCCTGGCTTAGCACTATATCATTTAAACAGATCTCTGCCTTCAATTCTTCCTGGGAGATTTCATGCATCTGATTTAACATCCTAAATAAGATATCAAATATTAATACAAAATATTACCTCTACCTCAGGGACTCAAAAGCTGTTCTTGCCATAAACTTTAGGCTTTCATTAAATGGGCTGGGGCTGCAGCTGTATTATTCTTATAGAAACAGATCACTTTTCCTGTGTCAGGGCACTGCTGTGGTAGAACTATGAGAGAGGAAATATGAGAGAAAACAGTATGGAGTAAAAGAGAAGATGGAAGAAGAGATACAGGGAACAGAAACTGGAAAGTAGCAGCTGGAGAAAGAAGGATCAAAGAAAGGAATGAAGGTGTATTGATGATGGGAAGGAGAAAAGAGGCAAAAGAATGGAAAAAAATATGTGTGAATTATGTGGCAAGGGAAAGAAAAAGAGAAAAGCTTGCTTCTGATTCATAAGGCTAAGGCGTGTTCTGAGGGCACCAAGGAACTACTCGGGAAATTCTGAGAAACAGCATATGATTAATAATTAGCTGCAAGATGGAGTTGAATTTTTTTCCTTTTGCTTTTTTCCATTCTTTTCCCTTTGCCCACACTGCAAGGAGAAGTTCACCAGATCGACCTTCAAGCCCCCGGGCTGGCAGCAGAGAAACAAAACTCAGCCATTTGTACCTCAAACAGGAGATGGGGTGCAGTGGTGGTCTCTGGCAAGTAGGCACTAGCACATGGTTAATCAGTGGTGGGGGTACCTCATAAATCTAGGCAATTCCTACCCTCCTATGGTCTGGGCTATGCAGCCAGTCTGACTCAACGACTAAAGCAGCCCCCACCTGCTTTGGAAGTATAATCAGTGCTGTTTTGTCCTGTGAATTAAAGCTCTTTCCGGGCTCTGCGGCTGCCTTCAGTTGGTCCTGCTTTGTACAAATTCTTTCCCTGCTACACTACAGCACAACCCAGTACTAGCAAGTAATGCCAGAGGGTTTTAGCTAAAGACAGACTTCCAAATGGGAGAAATGAGTTCAACACCCTCCACAATGCTATGCCACAGGTGATCTTGTGCTTATGTTCTGCTGATTTTTAGGGATTGCTACACAAACCTCTAAAGGCCACAATAAAGAAGACAGATGAAGGAGCAGCACAGTGTTAGGTTTGATTCTTCAAGGTCCCCATCTGCTTCCACAGTGGATGGTCAGTAGAGGGGAATAACACATTCGCAGGCGGCAGAGAAAGACCCTCTTTTTATTTTTTTTGAAGATTAGATTTTTACAGTGTGGCTCATTTGACCAATTGAATGCAAATGCAATTCCTGGTCTGCCACATTTCAGGCTAAAAGGAATCACAGTTGGAACAAGCAGTCTGACCTTCAACGCTCTGCGGGTCTTTCCTATTCTTATTCCATTGCCACCGTAATGGCAGGAAGAACTTTTGTTTCATGAAAGCATCTTTCTTTTAGATGAGCATTTAGTCTTGATTCAAGGAGAGCAGGGGATGTGATGTCCACATCTTATGTCAGTGCTGTTTCCTGGCTGACCATCCTCTGTTGAAATTCATGCTTTGCCTCCAGCCCAAATTTGTGCAGCTTCCAGTCAGTGACTCCTGCACTATTTCTTTTCTGCTAGGTTATGGAGACCCCTTTAGTAGCTGGCATTTTCTCCCCACAAACGTACTTGTAAGTTGCAATCAAATTACTTCTCTGTCCTGGTTTTGATAAACTAAACAAACTCAACACTGAGATTATCATAGAAAGGCACTTTTTCCAGCTCTATAAAGATTTTAGTTGCTATTTGTTTTTCTTTTTGATTTTTCAGCATCCTTTAAAGGATGGACACCAGAGCTGAACATAAGTATTCTCGACTTAGTCTGATTAATGAGGGTAGACCTCATTGCAGTATACAGCTTCCTTTTGAGGGGAAGTGGAGGGACAGGCACTGTTCTCTTCTCTCTGGCAACCAGGACCTGAGGCAATGGCCTGAAGTTGTGTCAGGGGAGGGTTAGTTTAGATACTAGAAAAAGGTTCTTCCCTCAGAGGATGGGTGGGCACTGGAACAGGCTCCCTGGGGAAGTGGTAACAGCACCAAGCCTGACAGAGCTCAAGAAGTGTTTGGACAATGCTCTCAGGCACGTGGTGTGACTCTTGGGGATGCTCCTGTGCAGGGCCAGGAATTGGACTCCATGATCCTTGTGGGTCCCTTCCCACTCAGCATATCCCATGATGCCATAATACTCTCACACAAACATAAAATAACCTCTCTCCAACACAGAAATAAGAAACACTTTTCTCTTCTGCATCAAAGGCTCTTATTATCTCTCTTTGTCAAAGAGTGGTACAAGATGATCATTGCTTGTCTGGCTTTGCCACTAGATCCTCTTCAGAGTCGATGTGTCACAAGACACTTGTAGGAGTAGCTTGTCCTCTTTCTTCTTAGTTTTTCATTGAACCATGTCAAAATGTGTGTTGTCGGTAAGCATCCACTTGCTATTGAATGCAATTCAGGGTCCATGACTCCTTTTTTTCTTATATTTACTACTCTGCCAAACTTTATTTCTCTATAAACTTTACTGGCTGTGATTTTTTATTTACTTCCAGATCATTAGGCATCAGGCCCATTTCTGATTCTGGAGCTGTGTGAGACACCCGTCCCCATTTGAAGAGTTGTTTTTCCCGACAACTCTTTTTAAAGGCCTTACAGCTGTTTGTCCTTAATCCATTTATGAGGTGCTTTATGGATGTTGTAAAATCATCGCAGGTCTGATTTTTAATCAGAATATCATGCACTACTAAGTGAAGAGAAATCTGTGTGGATATCTTCTTCAGCTAAACTTGCGAGTCCAAGAAAATCACAACAGGTTTGACATGTTGATTGGCATTAATTATATTTCTGCTCATTACTTCATCAGCAGCGGACATCTGGCCATCTGACCTACCATTACTTGGAACAAGCTGCTTGCATTTTTTTGCTACATTAACACAGCATTAGAGTTCTCTTGGTCTTCTGAGATTTTGCCTCCATGCCAAGATTTGTTTACTGTAGATTACTGACTCTAATCAATAGGTGACACCGTGAACTCCTTTGGACTCTTGGGTAAAAGGCATTCAGATCTGGAAACATTAAAATATCTAACCTTAGCGGGTGATGTTTAATAGCTTAAGACACTAATGGACTGGAAAGCACTTCTTCATCCTCTTACAATGTTGCTGTGTTTTTTTTAATACAGACCAGAAGAAGTACTTATGTCAGTCTCCTTTTTTCCAATATATAATAAAATACTATCTCCATTAGTCATGAACCTTGATAGGATTTATTTCATTCCTTAGACACTTAAACTTCTTATTGTCCTTACCTTTACCATGTACTTGTTTTCAACTTATGTTTAGTTTCCTTTATTGATTTTCTATATTCATGACTTCTAATTTATATTGACTGTCATCTCTTTTCTGATACAGTATAACTCGTTTATTGTACATGTCTTCCCAGCTTCTGATTGCTGCTTTGACTTTGCAGCTGAATAAGGATGATGAGCTCTCAAGGCAAAGCATCCTTGTTGTTGATTGAAAAGATGTACTTTTTTCCTAGCAAACTTTTCTGTAAGACCTGCCAATTTTCATTCATTTTTCATGCCTAATTTTTCCCCATCAATATCACTTGTATTTTTCTTCTGCTGTTGAGAAATTAGCTCTTTGCAACTGCCCTCTGTTTGCCCACATTTAATGTAATCATCTCACAGTCATTATCATCTGTAATTTTAGAAACCTTTAAACTCTGTCAGCCCCAGCATATATCCTTATAATCAAAGCTCATTAAAACAGTGCTTTCATTTTTTTCCCTTCTGCATTACGTATGAAGAAGAGACAGGTGCTTAAAGAATAACTCACCTTATTTTCTGCTTTGATTTAGCACTCTGGAACATCCCTGTACCTGCACGCCTCCTGAGTTTTATTAGGTAACACATTAATCCATAAGCATTCAACATCCATTGGTTCTGGATTATCAATAACTCTAAATCAAGTAATGACATCTTTAATGCAGACTGCCACCTCCACTTCTTTTTTCTGCTCACTTATTCCTAAACCAATTAAGCCCATGGATTTTAACATTCCAGTCGTGTGAATTGTCCCACCCGGTTTCAGCAATGCCGATTATATCAATGAGAATTTCTAATACTATTGCTTGTTACAGAGTCTCTTTGCAGTGCAGCATGAGCAGCTGAAACACTTCTTTCCCTATATGCTGCCATCTCAGTGCAGTTTGTTTGTGATGAGCTGAGTTCAATGTCAGTTTTTCACTCCTGCACTCGTGGCTTGTCTCACAGGGTGTGGAGTGTGTGATCTGGTGTCAGGACTGTATCAACATCTGTGTTTTATAACAGTGCTGGAGGCTAGCTTTTGAGACGGCTTGCTCTCTTGCCTACAAGAACCATAAAAATTACTGCATTGGAACTTGGCACCTGTCAAGTCTGTCTGTCTTCAGTGAGCTCATGATAAGATATTTAATGCCAAGATGTACTAAATAAAGGAAGGCAAAGATGTCTTTGTTTCTCATATGTACAGCTGCAGAGTTTTGTGGGAGTTAGTGCAAAAGGTACCTCTTGTGCTTTGGTTCAAAGATGATGAGACAGAGTCCAGGACACAGCTGGATCTGTGCAACTGCTCTGGAGGGAGGGAGTCCCTGAGACAGTGGCCACAAGGCAACAGAATATTTCTCTCTGTGCTTTTCAGCTATGTCTTTCTTGTCTGAGTTGCTTTCCCTCTAGCTAATCATCACTGGATTCGTCGAAATGGGGCCAGTGGTGCAGGCCGTGTCACATGCTCAGCTGTTTGGCAACAGACTGGGAACCAGTGGCACCTCTCCATGTTCTCAAGGGTTTTCAGAGGGCAGTGTTTTAAGTCGTGCAGGCAGGAGCTTCCGAGGAAGATGAGCGACTGTCCATCGTAACAGGATGCCTTGTCTGCAGCCTCCCTGGGGCCTGGGCTACAGGGACTCTTTGCTGAGCAGGGGACATGTAGTGAGATAGGAGAAAAATCTTTGCAGCAGAGGACGTCAAACATCAATAATAAATATGAGACCGGAGATCTGGAAATACTGATAGTCATACACATATAGGTAGAGTGATAATATAGATTAAAATTTCATTATAATCCCTAGAAAAAATTCTGGTTTTTTCAGAAATGGCCAATCCCACAGGTGGTTTCCCAGCCCATAGCAGGCTTACTGGAGTCTCTGGGAGCAGGCCAAATGGAGAGAGCCAGCATCAGTTCTTCCTGGAGCAAGACAAGCATCTACTCAGCCAGCATCCTCACCTCCTCTGTAAGGGAAAGACTCTTCAGTTACACTCCAACAATGGCTAATAGGGAACAAACCCAAGCAAGGAAAAGCAACTCTGCCAAGCAAAACACATACCTTTATCAGAAATTTCCTTGTGGTCCATACTTATCATTAAACTCTCAGCCATGATGTTTTATCACTGAGTGCAACACCAGTCAGAGATGCTATTTGCTCATATGCCTCAGCTTGCTCATGTTCAGCATAAACAAACAGTAAACACCCAGGAGGGCAATGAGTGGTTTATCTGGGAAATGCAGTGTGTAAAAAGGCAATTACTCTAAAATCTGCTTCCAGTGTATGTTCACAACACAGCTGCTGTGCAAAAACATGTGGGATATTGTCCAGCTTGCTGCAAGTCGTAGTTTCCATTGGACGTGGGTCAGTATGGGTACCTTATTCATTTACCTCGGACTGCAAACACTTTGCCTGCCTCTGATCCATCACTTCCCCAGCCACATCCAATGCACTGCGAGTGTCAAGTCACCAAGTGCTGGCACTTGTGTCACTCTGGGCAAAAGAAAAGCCCAGGTGCCTGCTGCAATGCAAATCACTCTGGAGATGCTTGGTCACCTCTCTGCTGAGTCAAGTGTTTAAAAAAGAATACATCACAGGAAAGGGAAAATCAGCTGTTTCCTCAGCCTTTCATCTGTGTCTGAATGATAAAATGGAAGAGGAGCTCAGCTCCATCAGAACAGTATTAATTGTGGCTGGACTGTCAGTGGTGCTACAGGCAAACAGGTTTAGCAGTAGCATGGGTGAAGAGAAGCACATTTGTCACAACAGCTTAGGGCTCCTCAGTGCTGTCAGGGGGGTCTGGATTGAAACCCTGGGATGATGAGGATATGTTGTCAGGTGGCTGTTACCTTTCCTGGCACCCTGACATCCCAGTGAAGACTACAGACAAAAAAATCACAGCTCTGCATTGCAACATGCCTTGGTGGTGTTTAAAGAGTGCTCTTGGAGGGAGCCAGCTTAAGACATGGGCACCACAATTCCTACTGCCAAAGCTCTGAGCAAAGCAGGATTTACATCCCAAGCCTTCCTGTGCAAATGTGCTCCATGCCTTCAGGTCTGAAGTGTCAGGATTTATTCCACCAGACTCTGAGGCAATATGACAAATTTGCATCTTCAACTAGATCTCACAAATTCCACCAATCTCCCCAGCATGTAGCTCTACTTTGTAGAGCTACAACTACTCCATCACTAGCGGCTCTCTTTATTTCATCAGGACAGCTGAGGGAATAACATATTCATGGTAAATAAACGAAATAGCAGATAACACTTATGTGTGTAAACTGCCCTATGGCTCATATATTCAGCCTGCAGTGGGAAGAACCAGGAGTATGACCAGAAGTTTAGCTTGCAATGGAGAGAAATCCTGCAGGCTTTCATACTGCACAAACTACTATCTTGCTGCTAGAATGTGCAGTGATTTAGGAACATATGAATGCAAGAGTTCTCCAAGGTGATACAGTCCAGTCCCTGCTAACAAAAGCAACTGTTCCACACTGCTTCTTATAAACTGATCAAGTCCCCAGTAGGCTTGACCCCTCCCACCCTTGGACCCCACATAAGACCAAGGGCTATGAAAGACTTTGAAGCATATAAACAAAGAGAAGCAATACTTCCCATAGTGGCAGAGAAAGTTCAGCTGCTGAGCGTTGATACATTCAAGGGAGTCGTCTCACTGAGCCCTAAATGTTACAGAACCCAAATCAGCTATTCCTAACAATCAGGTTATTGAAAACTTGTGCTTCTTTCCATTGTTAGTCCAAACTAAACGGACAGAGGAAAAAGAAGAAGAGTGCGGCCTTCCTATATGTGTTGGTAGAAATATTTATTGAAACTTATGCTTGTAAATGTAGAATTGTCATTCTGTGGTGGCTTGTGCTGACCAAGAGTGGTTATAGCTGTTCCACAGGATGGTGGGGCTGAATGCTGAGTGGGTGCTTTGTGTCTTTAAGTTTGTCTATAAAGCTCACAGTTTTAAAAGATGCTGTATTAAACACTAGTTTTTATAATAATATACACATGCAAAAATGATCCAGGCCCAGAATTTTCACAGAGTATGTCTTAATGGGAAAAGTCCCGAGAAATGCTAACCCTACTTTTGGTCTTCCATTTGCTGTTATATATTTCCCTAACCTTATTCTTCTTATGTGTATCCTCTTTAAACTAAGAGATCACATCCTTCTCAATCTTTCTTTAACAAGAGCCTCCCAAGCAGATAATCATTCATGTCACCCATCTCTGAGCTACTTCCATTTCTGCTGCTACCACTTGATGGCTGGTGACTAGGAATGAACACAATATTCCATGTGAAAGCACACTATTGATTTATTGAATGGCTTTATATTTTCAGTAATCTCTTTCATGCACACTTTCTTGCTTCTGATGCTAGAGGAGTAAATGGATAAAAAATGCCTCTCAAATGCACTAAAATGGAAAATCTCAAGTATAATCTCTTCCTCCCCCTGGAAAAGTAGCACATCTGACACCCTCTGTGCCACAGAAAGTGGATATCCATCTTGGCTTTTCAGAGAGGTGAACTTTTGACTTCCAGTGTGACTTACAAGAAAGTTGGTATTTATTGTGTTACTGCCCATTTGCAAAGTACCTGAGAACTGGGATTCGGCTAGCTGGAAATGTGAATAGCTTTTGTTTGGTTGAGATATGTTAAATAAGGGAATGCTAAAGGACTTTTCTTTTCCAGTAACCATTTCTGTAAGTGAATTTTAGCAGTTGGCATCTGTAGCTATTTTAACAAAGTATTCTTTTTTCATATAAAATATATGGGTCATCCATAACAGTTATAAATATGATAGCATAAAAATATATGGCTAAACTGAATTCCTGAAATCCAGACTATCTACAGATGCTCTCAGATTAGGTAATAAAACACTCTTTTTCTTTAGGGCTTTTGTTCTGAAATTTCCCCAATGAATATACCATCCCCTGGAATGCAACACATTAGCAAAGTTTGTCATGCCTAAAAAAAAAAATTTTAAGAGGAGACCCTCTTTTACACCATATCCTGTGGAAAATAAAAATCGAGAACTTTTAGGGCATCAGTAGTCACTGATTCCTTCTGGCCACCTCTGGCATGCTCTTCTTAGCCATCTCACAGATCCCTAATAGGTGCGGTTGGACTTTCAGGGTAGAAGGAGCATTCTCCATGTGTCCCTAAAGCAGCAGTGTGGACACACTCACAGGCAGCTGTGGGCTGAATGCTGGCAGCCTTCCTGCTGACTCTGAGGTTTTTCTGCTCCTGTAAGGACTTAAGGACGAAGATTGTAGACACACAGGCACTTCGACTCTATCTATCTTGGCATATGCTAGTGTAGATAAAAGAGTGTATGGCTACGTGCTGAGGCTGTCTGCTAGAGCCAATTGACAGGAAATAAATGAAAAGCATAACAGTTGCCATTATCATCGAGTGTCTTCTAGACACCCTCACTGACCAGGAGCTGTGTCTCACAGAATGCGTAATGAAACGGCCAGGAAGATGACTTTGCATCCACCTTTCTGTCTATTGTCCTCTCCAGAGTCTGGTACTGAAGTTTCTCAGTGCACAGCCACGCTGCATGGTCCACTAAAGGGTTCAGGAGCTAGTCCTAATGAAAACAGGCAGCCGTGTGAGTAATGACAAGTAATTTACTCTATTTTTGGCATTGAAAGTCAGCTGAAGTTATCATTATTGGTGTAGAACTAATCCAGTCCTGGAGAGCAACCTCAGTTTCCACTATAGCCATGACTACAGAAATGAACACAAGAAATTTGCAGAACTTTGTTATTTACTCATGACACTGCTTTTGTTAGCAGTTATCTTTTATACACAAAGATCTTTCCTGGGTGCTTATAACAGGTGCTGAGCCATTAGTATGGACTTGCAAGTACCAAGTATGAATCTTTAACTCTGACTGTATCTCGGGGATTAAGAACAGTTGTGCCTCTGAATTTTAGCCAACATGTGTTTGATGTCGGCCTACCTATCAGCAGGCAGCACAGGTGTTTAACAGACAGGGATGTGAAAAATAATGTCTAAGGAAGTTAGGGCTCCATGCAAATACCTTTGGATTAAGAGTTTGCTAGATATCATGCATTTTAAAGTGACATGGAAAGCTTCTCAGTCTGTTATTTGATCCTGCTCATGTTTATCACCAAAGAATCAGAATATTTAACCATGAATGCACACAAATCCTAGAGTGAGGCAGCAGGGAAGTGGTGGTCAGCCAGCAGGGGTAGAGACAGCTCCTCTCTAAACAGCTTTTTTAGCATCACACTCTACTACTATGACCAGAGATACTGCTGTGGTGAGAATATGAGGAGATAAACAGACGCATAAGATAGATTAAATGGTTCAGGATGATAAGGTTCAGGTCACTAACCATTAGTTTGATGGCTCAAGTGCAGTCCCCATCCTTGTATGTTTCCAAGATCAGAATAGACAAAGCCCTGAGCAACTCAGTCTGATCTCATAGCTGGCCCTGCTTAGAGCAGGGGATTGGACCAGATGATATCCTGAAGTCCTCCCTTCAATCTGAATTAAATTAGTCTGTGATCCTGTTGCCAGGGTCCCAAATCAGTGCTCTAATGCCAGAGCTTCTTCAGTCTGTCATGCTTTCTTAGCCGACTCCAATCTTGCTATTAGTTTCACTCCTTGCAATGAACACTTTGAAAACATTCTGCATCCAGTGAAGCTAAAGGTCTAGTAAAAGAATATCAACATGGAATCTGTGGCTGTGAAATTCACAGTCAGAGCTCTGACTAAAATTGATGAACAGTGACTATAAACTCCCACCAACTTTCCCCAAACACATTTACATTTCATTAGGAATAGCAAAATATGGTGCCTGTTTTCCACTCATGACATCTCCTCACAAATATATAGCTTTCAATTTTTTTTCAAAGTTTCCCCCACCCCCAAGTTTGTTTCATTTAGATATGATTGCTGAATCATAATTTCTGTTTCATTTCATCTGGACCATCTTTCATCAGTCATATTAAGCAATTTCATCCAATTCAATTTCTAATACAAAAATGTTTGTTTGTTTTAATACCCCTTCCTCAGCCTAAGCAAACAAAAAATTGGAGAAGAATCAAGTGCTTCTTTTATTCTGAAGAATTAAAATCTCTAAGGGAACATGCATTTCTCATGAGCATTTGTTCCTTTGAAAACTCAGTTTTTGTTCAGAAAAAAAAATGAGAAAAGCAAGCCTTTGATGAAAGCATTAGCAGTTCATTCTAACCAGGATAATAAATGAAATGCTCTCAAAGCAGAAAGAACCAAACAGCCTCTTAAAACAGATAACTGCCTGTGATAGCTTTTTATGGACTGATGAACTTGGCACAGCATGCTCCTACCTTGCTTCCTCAGGACACTTTCCCACCTACAGCTTAAGGCTACTGTGCTATAGAAATCCCTACGCCATGGCAGGAATCTCTCTGAGAATGTCTGCAATGCATATAGGGGCTATATATACTCTGAAATCAGGTTAATTGTCTATAATAGTGCCCTTCACTCTCTTTGTCAAGTTTATTGTTGCTGAAAGATGTCACCCTGACAACTGCTGAGAATGAAATCCCCCATCTCCCACAGGAGAGTGGAATATACTCCAAATGTATGACAGACTCCAGCAACTTTTCATCCCTTCTGATGAGACTGGGTATAAGTGGGACAACTGTGGTGGCAGCTTTAACCTTGACCGTTCCTCGAGAGCAGCAGGACAGGATTGTCCACAGGAGGCAGCCATTGGTAGCCAATGGTAGCCACTTATGGCTACTTTGGAGTGGAAGTGATTTGAGGTAGTCATACTATTTCGAAGTTAGAAGCTTCACACATTTTCATGTGTATGCGTTTTAATGTATTATGCATCTTTGCCACTCTGTGAACTCCTGGTGCAACTCTGTGAATAAACAACAACTCCTTGGAGTATGATGCTCATGGCATAAAGCAACCAGGAGGAATTATTGTCACAGAGGGGACCACAGCCCAGGTGGTGCCCTCATCGGCCAGGCACAGTCCCACAGCACCAGGCAGGGTGCTGATTGAGGCAGAGTCCACTGACAGCCCCAAGCAAGGCAAGGTGATGAGTAAAGTCCAGATTCCCACCAGGAAATAAGACAAGACCTTCTACAAGGTGGACCCGGTATAACTCCAGAAAAAGAATTAATTAAGCCAGGACAGCACTGAGCACTGGTACACAGGTAACATAACCCAGGAGATTTATTGAAGCTCAGGTCTGGGCTAATGGGCAGAGGTAAGCCAGCCAGGGCAGCTCAGGTCTGTCAGCGCCCTCAAGGCACAGCAGATAAAAAGTTGTAAATAAAGGGGAGCACCATTAAACAGAAAGTGTGAACACTGAACCACAGGGAGCTGGCTCATACCATCTTGTGAACAAGTGCCTTAGGGCTAAGTGTGAACTGATTATTCCAAGTTTTTTGTGTTTTCTTTTTTTTTCTTTTTTTTTTGTAAAGGGTAGAAAGTATTTTCTTTTTGCTTTGGGATACAGGCAGTAATACACAGGCACAAAGGATACACATCACTCAGCAGAACAGCTGTGGATTCAACACAGTAAAGGATATTAGGGAAAAATCAAGAGTGAGGGAAAGGAATAGTTTAGCCGGTGCAAAACAACAGGATTTGCTCAGCAACCCAGTAGATGAAAACAACCACCGTTGCTAATTGTCCTGTGTCAAGGTCTAAGTGGATCACAGTCAGAAAGGCATTTCTTTCCAAAATATACATGAAAACATGAGGCGTGCCATCAGCTATTTTACTACATCTTAGAACACATCTGTCTCATCATTTTTTAGGAGAGTATGCTATGATAGGTGATGAACAGAGCTGCTCTAGCACAAAAACGTCTGCTATTCCTCTCACTCCTTTCAATATGCCAAGCTGCATGCCCCCAGGAGATGGGCTGTGGGAGCCTGAAGCACAAGGTGTGGCGACGAGGCATCGTGGGGATTACAATAATCAGAAGGATCTTTATTTCTGTCTGGAGGGATGGTTAGGACTTGTTAACTTCTTTGGGCCAGTCCCTAGAAAAATGTGGCATACTCCTGTCTCTGAGCTCTCCCTACACACACTTCATGTGTTATTTGCACATGAGGAGGAGACTTAAACAGCAGATGCTGCAGAAAAGGGAATCAGTGAATATTTATTCAGATTCTGCACAGCTGCTCATCTCCACTCCTCCCCCACTGTCTTTTGTCTCTTATTCATGAGGATGGGTCTGAGTGGGGTTCTGTCTGACATGTACGTTTGGGACACAGCTGTGGCAGGGGGGTTTCTGCATTAGGGAGGAGAAATCTTGTAATTAAAAGCATTCTGACATGTAGTTCAAGAGCTGTAAAGCACAGCACATCAGTGAGGGAGCCACTTACACGGCCTGAATGGGAGAAGGGAGCAAATTGCAGACACCCCCCACAGAATGAAGTTTATTTGCATGAACCACTCATGAAATAATTACCAAGAGCAACAAAAAGCAAAGTCTGTTTGCTAATGATTCATGAGCTGGATAAAGGCTTGAATTAGTTGGATAATTTATTTGTAAAAATAATCTAGCCGGCTGTAATTAGAAGGCTGGATAGAGTGATCTAGAAAGAGAAGGAAATAATTCCCAACAACATATGACCTTCCAGAGGGTATTGCTGTTTTTGAACAGAAGCATTCCGAAGAGGCGTTGAGCTTGCCTGGGTGCAGGGTGGATCTGGTGGAGGCCTAAGAACCAGGATGCTCTTTTTTTTTTTTTTTTTTTTTTTTTTTTTTTTTT
>VZRR01005327.1:819932-833063 GCA_013398015.1 Oreocharis arfaki
TAAAGTGCAGGGATCCTTTCCTTTCTTGGCTTTGGCCTATTTGAGCAGTTGGTACTATTCCCAGTGGCTTTTGGGTGTAGATCAAAGCACTGCTGAAATCACTTTCAAGTCAAGCAGAGAGCATTTGGAATTAGATCAGCAACTAGCTTCATTTAAAAAGAGTTAGAGATTTTCTGTTGAGAAAAAAAAGTGGGTTTTTTTTTAAACATAGTATGGCATTAACTTTCCTACAAGTTTCTCCATATAGTCCAGGTCTTCTCTCTAATTCCAGCTCTTACAGAGGCTGAGATAGGGATGCCCCTTGTGTGAAGCACCATCCTCTGGGGACAGCACCTCTAACCCATGATGAATAGCCATGGGCCTGTGTGTGATCGATCCCAGCGCTGCTCATTTCGCTTGCCAAAGCCTTGAGCTCAAATGGTTCCTTGTCTGTCAGCCGGCCTGACCCTGGCGCCGGTGGCAGAGGCTGACAATTCTGCCTTGTCCTTGGCTTTGCTGCAGGGCTGTTCCCTCCTCTGCTGGGTGGGGAGCATGGAGGTCAAAGAACTTAGCTGGGCAGCAGGAGGAGGGAAAGGGGCCACAGGCAGGTAGGAAGCTCTTGGTGGTTTCATGATACTGTGAGGAATAACCCACCTATTGCTTTGTGCAGAGCATTGTCTCATCACCCTCACAGAAGAGCAAGCCAGCTTTTCCTATGGACCTTCCCCTCAGCACTCACCTCCAGCCACATATGCACGCTAACAGCATGAAAATGGTGGAGCAGCCTCTTTGGAAGTTATCTGCCAGTGAGGAGTTCCTCTCTGAGCTCTGTCTCCGTGTTTCAGCCTAGCAAGCTGTGTGACTGGACCCTCCTCTGTTCAAAAGGAAAATCCTCTGGACAGAAAACAGGCACTGGATGACCCAAACATCAGCTGTTGTGTAAAACTCACCTCTGCTGGTCTGTAGTTTAATCATCCCTGTCTGTTTTTGTTGACCTTCTCTGAAGCCCTTGTAACAACACTTAAAGGGGCCTTTACTTGAAACTTCCTTGCAGTGAAATGTCAAAGGGACTGTTGCAGCTCTCCATTGCATGAGGAAGCAACAAAAGATAATATGCTAACCATGCCCCAGGTGTTCTAACAAAGGGCTCCCCTAAGTGTCCTCCCTCTAAACTATAAGAGTATTCCCTTACAGCAGGAGAGGTGACAAAACTCTCTTTCCTACTCATGGGGTGCTGCAGTTCAAGCCAAGCCCTTCCTGGCCTTCCCATTGCTGGAGTGAGCTCCATCCTGCTGCCAGGGAGGGCCAAGGCTCAGCTGGTGCCAACTAAAATAGGCTGAAAGCTTCATGTAGGGGTTAGAAGGACCTCACATGGGGAGAAGCCTAATTTTACTTAGCTTTGCAAATTGGTGTAATCATTTTAAGGATTTGGAGATTGGTCCTCTAAGGTATATCTGGGAGCTACAGCGGAATTTTCATCTTTCCCAGGGGAAAATCAGCAACATTCAAAGAGAAGCAAGTCCCTTAGATACTGAAAAGCAACTGTTTGTTGCTATCTATGTAACAGTCCTGTACAGAGGGGTTTGAGAAAAGGGTGGGTGGGAAGGGTTTCCACCAGATCAAAATAAGACTGTGAATCATCAATGTCACACTGTTGTGAAAAATGTGTAAGACCATACTCAGATGTATGGCTAGACTCCTGTGAAAAGCCTGGGTAGTAATCCTTCGGCACTAGTGATTGGTATGATCTCATTTAGACAACTGGCATCACACTTCAAAATGTTTGTGGATCAACTGGGCAGAGTCTGGGAGGAGGGTGCCAACAAAGGTCAGTGGTCGCGACAAGACGTGTGAGAAAAGACAGAGAGTACTGCCTAAGCTAGAGAAGATGACAGTGGCTGAGGAGGAGGATGTGATGCACAGTCTTCAACACATAAAAGGCCACTGCAAAAAGTATGGTTGGTTTTTTTTTTTTTTTTCATATCTGTGCTGGGGAAAGGAAATGTAATGAACTGCAGCAAGAGGAATTCAAGGCTACAGATGCACTGAAGGAGATTGTCTTGGATGGGTGAGTTTCCATCATGGCAACAGTAGATAAATATCTGCCAGGAATGGCCCAGATATAGGTAATTCTCTTTTGGGCAGAAGATGGGTAAAACGAATGTTTGAGGTCCCTTTTAACCCATTTTTTTCCTTTACTAGTCTACATTCAATATGATAAAGACTCCCACTAGTCACACGCAGGGGGATAGAGTTCTGGCACTGGAATGCAGGGATAAGAAATGGACATTTGTTCCAAAGGTTGCTGAGCCTTGAGACGGGAATCAGAGAGTTTCCAAGTCAGAATACTGCATCAAAAAGGATTAATTTCATGCATTAGAATGCCAAGCAGGATGCTGTCCACACATCATTAGGAGTCAAGGCTTTTAAGATCTGCTCTCCACTGGCACAGAAAACAAAATTTGCCCCAGCAGCCTGTGTAAAAGCCATAAAAATAAAATTCTCCCTCCTGCCCAGTTGCAATGCACTGGCTACTGAACAAGATTTGTTTGTCACCCTCCAGCCTGGTGGTGGTTGCCTTCCAGCGGCGCTGCCAGAATGGCAGAAAGGTGCACAGAATACTTTGGGATGGAAGTTTCTCCCCACAGAGCCATATGGCCACAAGCAGATAACGCCGTGAGCAGCATTCATTAACAATTTCCAAATCTGCAGCAGCTGGAGCGTGGGATCATTTAAAACATGACTGATTTACTTCCTGCAGCCTTGAAAAGGAGGGATCGGTTGGAACCCAAATGCACAACACATTTCTCTGAACTTATCAAACGAAGCCACATGCATCTCATTAGCATCACACACACACTCACAGAAGTTACCTCTTGGGGAGGGTACTGGAGAGGCTCACAGGACAGCTGCTCGATGGAGCATTGGCAGGAGACCAGGTATCCCAGTTGCTGGGGTGGCTCCAGAAACTGAGCAGAAAGAGGGAAGAATATTTATAATAATCCTGATGAAAACAAAGTGTTGGGCTGCTATTTTATTTGAACTGCAGCAAGAACAACAATAAAAGCTGTAAGGACTATTCTTTAGGCAAAACTGTTCTGTGAAGGCTTGTAATGAGTTGCACTCACCCAAAAATAGAGTTCGAGTTAACACAGTGTACCTTAATTTGTGTGACAGTGATCCATCTTTGTGCCCACCAGATGTTACTTCATTAATTATTGACAAACAACATGGCATTTCTATAGCACTTCATAGCGTTAAGAGAGTTTTATAAATAGATAGATAAAAAATTAATCAATCAATTTTGTTAGACAATTAACTAGCATCCACCATTTTAGTCTGAGATGATGCCAAGATTTTCCTTTTTTTTAAAGCGTGCAAGAAGGGAAAGACTAAGCTTGCCAGAAAAAAGAGAGAAATGCTTTCAGCCTAAAAAATGCAGAATAATTTCTCAATGTTAAGCAATGGGGTTAAATGTTTAGAGCTTCCAAAAATTTTGGGCACTGGGACGGAATTCATCTCCCTCCCTTGATTGAATGCAGACGTTTGCATCTAGGCTCGTCATTGTGGACCTCTTTATAGTCAGCAAAAAGAAATGAACCATGCCCTTCAAGCGCCTGTTCGTTGTGGCTGATCATAAAAAGAGATACTGTAGATGTCAAGGTCTGACGTAGGCATTGCACAGCTGGGGGAGAAGAATCCTCCCCTGACATCTCCTTTGAAAATCTGTCAGGAAAAATATTTTGAGCTCCAGCCCCGGAGCTGCTGCAGTTTAGTTCTTTAAAGAGGATGTAGAGTGGTACCCCAGGGGAAGGATGGCCAGGCATGTGGCAGGCATAGGTCCCAGCTAGAGCAAGGATGGCACTTGCTCTGCGAAGGCATTGCATAAGAAGGGCACCTGCCAGAAGGCAAGGTAAGCTCTGCTCCTCCAGTACCTCTGCGTGGGCTCTGCCTCTGAGCTGCACTGCTGCAAAGAGTAAGTGCCTGAGAGCCGGGTTATGAAGGAAACTGTTGCCCAGGAATACACAGGCAGGTCTATCCTGGCTGTTTGGTTTGTGTTTAAGTTGAGGCGATGCTGGGGCTCCTGCAGGTTGCTGTAAGCACGGTGGGTAGTGGTCACTGGCTGCTGTGTACCCTGCCACCCTGGCTCTGAGCCTTGCATGGCCTCTGTGGGCTCAGAGGGACTGAGGCAGTAATAGGGACCTTCAAGCTGAAGAGTCATTCCTGATAAATAGGAACAGTACCCAAAACCAGATTGCAGTAGTCCCTGCTCTGTTGTGTCTGCAAAAGGGCACCAGCTGATATACTGAGTTACGTGTCTTCTTTCAGCCATTTCTCTGTAGAAAATGAACTGGTGTTTGTATTAATGATCAGGAATGGGAGCATAGAGAGTAAGGTGCTGAGGAACAAGAGAAGAGAGAGCTGACATCGTGCAGAGAATACAGCATGCCCTTAAGGCTGAGAGGTTTGTGGTGTAAAACACCAGGACCAGGATCCCCTCTCTGAGTATTCAGGATTTCACCTTCCCAGATGAAAGGAGTGCAGAACTGTTAGAGAAGACTTGATGGGAGGAGAAAGGGGAAGGAAGAACTCCTATAAACATGGACAAAAGTCCTATTTCTTCATCCTTCCATTTTGAAGACCAAGACCAGAACAGTTCTCACCTTGGGGACAGCAGCACCCATCCCCACCAGTATTTTACACATTTCACTAAAGACTTTCCCTGTCATTTTGTTTTTACATAATGTACAGTCACAGCAGAATGCAACCGATGTTTAAGGGAACAATACCATACAAAGCAAGAACAGCACTGGTTATCATTATCCTTACCAAGATCATACTAAGAAAATATGAAGATTTAGTTGTCATGTGTTGGGAGACCAAAGACATGGTCATTATCTTTTCAACTTTCTCCTATACAGGCTTTTCTGTGTTCATCTGAGTTGCCACTCTCCAAAATATTCATGTGTTATTTAAAAAAAAAGTATATATTCATGGAAACTTGTTAAGAGTACTTACAATGAGTTAACATAGATTTATACACTTTCTACATAATGCTTAAAAATTCTAGAGTTTTTCTATGTTTGTACTCCTGTGCAGCAGTCCTCTGTGGGTATTTCACTGGCTTTTCCCAGGCTTGGAGGTGGACATGCAGCTACACAGGCTGATTGCAAAGATGGGATATGTAGGAGAAGGCTACAAGGTCTTTTATGAAGTAATGGCTTTTTTTCCCCTGTTTTTCACCCCCTCCCTTCAAAAAAACTCTATATATTTCCATGCTGAGAGTAATGTCTTGATTATGAATAATCTTTCACTGTTCTTGTTTGATAGTCTTCCTTTAAACCTCTATCACATTACACATGCATAAGCATATCAACCCTGAAATTTTCTTTTAAGATCAGCACCAACTAGAAAACACTAGAGATGCCACTGGCCAAGCTCCTGTTATTGCTAGATTTTCTCCTCTTTCTGTAGTTGTACCTGGTTTCTAGAAGAAACACTGCCCTGTTTGTCTTGTGCCACAAATGTTTGTGGCACCCTCCTGGCAGATGGAGATATTTCCTGCCCTGAGCTGCACTTGACTGCAGTTATTAGAAGAGACGAGAACAGCAGAGAAAATGCTTCAGAACCCTTCATATATTTTCTAATTAACATTTATTCTTCTTGTTTCAGCAGCTGTACACAGCAGGCCAAATTAATCCCTGGTAAATTGTGACTACTCCCTGTATACATATTAATCTAATGTGTCCAGGCAGACAGAGAAACTGCCTGGCCACTTTCTATCTGCACAGGTTACTTTCAGGGTGAAGGAGAAGATCTTGCAAGTTCAAAGGAGCTGCTCACCCTTGCAGTCTAAGCTAAGAAACTGGCCAAACTTTTGACAGCATGCAATTTCCCCATAAGATTTTCAGTACAGGTGGGGCTAAAATCATGTTTCTGAAGGGATAATGATACTTTCCCATTCTGATTGTAGGAAATGTAGAGAAGTAAAAAAATAAAGAACATTTCAATTTTTTGTAACCCTCCAGAAGTGTTACTTTGGGCTGCTGCTCAAATCACCTGAAACATTTTGCTCTTCCCTACATTTTCTTTTAATAAAGACGGCTCTATCAGCGCATTCATTATTCAGTTCCTAGCAGCAGAGCAGCTTCACAAGACTCTCCTGGTTGCAATCATTAATGGCACCAATCAAACCTGAAGCTGAAATACCAAAAATTTATTTAAACTCAGCCTCCTGCCAGACTTCAGAGTTAACTATTTGCACATCGTCTGTTGCTTTACTTGTGTTAAGACCCTCCTGCTATTGCATAATGAACTAAGGGATCATAAGCAAAGAGATCAAAACACAAATCTTAAAAGATGGTATTTTTTCTGGATGAAATGTGACCTGGGTCTACCTCTTAGCTGTTTTTCTGCCTTAGTCAAAAGTCAGTGCAGGATAAGAAGACACATAACATTGATGTGTGGCTGTACAGGCAGCACACAAGCATATACTGGGATGAAGGGGGGGATATTCCCTCATCTTGCCTGATGCAGGACTGTGACCCTTGCACTCTCTGTATGAGCTCTGAGATTATACCACACGTTACCACTAGATGTCAAACTGTGTCCCCAATCCCACAAATGCCTCCAGTGTCAAGTGATGGAGGGCTCTACATACTGCTCCTGCTGCAGCAACCGCGAAAGAACAGATTTTAATTTTATTTCAGAGGAAAAAGCTTGACAAATGATTGAATTAAGGGGCTTTAGTTACTGCAGACACAGGGATTTCTAAAGGGGTATTTTGCCCAGAGAGGCAGGATCAGGTGTTACTAACAGCTACTCACTGTGATTTTGTTCAAAAATTAAATCTACCTGCTCACACCATTAATGAAAGAGAAAATTAATATAGGTCCATAGGGGAGAAAGTTAACTTACCAGCAAGTGAGGCTATATTATTCCTTTGTTCCCTCTTGGCAAGTTTTAGTTGCTTTAAAACCAAATTCAGTAAGAAAAACTGAGGAGTCCTTAGCTCAGGACTGCAGCTCTACCAGCATTCGTACATGAAGCACAAAAATCATGATCAGCATTTGGATCAAAGATTCCCTGCATGCAACAAAACCCACAAGAGTAGCTTATTCCTTCAAGTAGCTTAATTTGGAAGTGACAGAGGTGCTCCCTTGCAGATGAGCTGCACACTGAAGCCCCTAATGAAGGGTGTTAACTACAAGTCCTGTGTTTCCTTCTTCAGGAAAGGCCTATGGCACTGTTACTCCGGACAGTAACTCCTACCTACAAGAAGTTTCATTTCTCAGATGTGTGCTTCTCGTTGTTACCTTCAGGTTTAAATGACAGCTCTTTTACCACACAGAGAGGGTTGTTTCTCAGCAGGAGGTGAAGAAATTACCATCTAACTGGATGCTTTCTCCATGAAAGCTGTTACGTAAAGGATGAGATCTTGCCTGTACCATGTGTTGGAAAATACAGTTTGTTAGGTGTAGGCTTCTGAAAGGACATGGCTTGGGCTCTTTTTAGCCTCACCAGCATCCTTCCTGTTTCTACCAAAAATAAACACAGCAAAGCTTTTCATCTTTAGCACTTTTAAACTTTCTTGGCTTTGTCACAGGCTGTGTCACAGGATGTCCCACATCACCACAACATATCGCATCACCACAGCATGACATGGGCTGAGATCAGCCGTGTGTGGGGAAGTGTCTGGGCCTCTCCTGTCTCCCGCTCCTTGTCATCATCTCCCACTGGATCAAGGCTGATCAAGTATACTGGGTGCAGAGCCTCTCTCCACAGCCTAATCAGGAGGATTTCATCATCTGGTTTTGACCTTCTCATTTAGCAGTGGTGTCTTACACCTCTCAAAGGCGTAAGGAGCCCAAGTTCCCTCCCTGAGTACAGCCACAGTTCTTCCCCTCTCCATTCTCCACAAACACTCCATGTGCAAAGTTGAGTCATGGCTCATGTCCCTAATTGGTTCCTCCCCAATTCCCTAGTCCTGTGGTCCTCTTTTGTGGCTGGCAAGCTGTTAGGAGGCCCTGAGGCACAGCTCTTTAAGGACAGAGGTTCTGCCCAACAATGGCATGGTGGCTGTCAGCCTCCCACACAGGGAATGGAGGCTCTGGCTGTAGGACAGCCAGAAGAAAAGGCTGTGGGAAGGAAAGGCTGTCTTGGCCTGAAGTCCTCATCTGAAGACATTGTGTCAAGGCCCACAGCAGGTCCTCTTTGACAGTCCTGCTTTAGTACACGGAGCAGCAGGTCTGAGAGGAGGGTCTCCTTAACAAAACAGGCTGCAGAACAAGCATGGTTAGGAAAGCTGCTGGGTCTGGTTACTCGTCCCCAAAGCTGTCTCTCCAGCCAGAAAATTTCATCTTGACACAAGAGGAGGGCCTCCTCAGTAAGCGTGCTCTATCCAAACCAGTAAAGAAAGGGCCTTGTGCCAACAAAACCAGGCCAAAACTATGCAATCAGACCTCCAGCACGTTTAAAAATATCTCTGGGTCCCTGTACATCCCACTTCTCCTGGCTCCCTTTCCGTTACTCAATGAGAGGAAGGAATCTCTAGCTAGCCGAGGTTTGGGATGTGGTTGGGACGTTTCTGTGGTTAAAGGGTGGAGCTCCCTTGTTTTCTTCTTTTTCCACAAAGTGCTCTGGCTCTTGGACAGTGACTGTTCAAAGAAACCATGTTGCTATTCCTCTCCACCCCCTGCCTCTCCTTCCCTCACTGGGAAGGTAAAGGAAGGAGCTCAGGGATGACGGGAGCATGCAGCAAGCCCGCTCTTTGCACCAAAGCCCTCATTAGAGCAAGGTGCGGCCAGCACAGCACAGCACAGCTGAGGCCAGCCAAGACAAGCATTTCCCTTCAAAGGGCCCTACTTCCCACTACCCCAACGCTGGGACACCCTTTCATGGGATTTCCTTACTATGGCAACCCACACCCACAGGGTATTTAAAAAAAGGATCATTTTGGGTTTATCCCTGTGTCACTACCTGCTCCACTTGCCTAAAGAGTTGCCTCTGGCAACCAAACAACAAATTATCCGGGGCAGGGATGGGGACATGGAGAACGCCAGGGTGCCCCAGGATAGCAATGAAATGAAGCAGCTTTTGGCAGCTTGACAATACAATTTCTCAGTCGTCATTTCTCTCTCTGAATTTCATATCTGAGGCTATATCCTGTTCTGAATAAAATGAAAAAGTTATTCCCCTTCACAGGGAATAGGGCACGTAGTCTTATACTTAATTTTTTCGCCCTTCAGCATCCTCTTTAAGTGAAAGGTACAGGTATAGAAGTTTAAAGCACCTGAAAGTAATGATGATGATCTTTTTGCAATCAAACATTGGCTGGCATGTGACTCTGCTCTTGATTTTTCTCAGGCCGTGCAGTCTCGCTCATCACAGCTGGCCCAAATGCGTGAAACCACAACTAGTCAAAGTTCGGTCAATCCATGGACGAGAGGAAGAAACTGCAGAAAACCTGCTAGATAGCATAAGATAATAAAGAACCTGAGGAAGTTTCAATCTTCTCTGGAATACTCCAAAAGTAGAAAAAAAAGTGAGATTTACTGAATAAACAATTCATTGCAAAATTATTCACTGAGATTAGGAGCCAAATAAAGGGACGGGGAAGGATCCAGAATGGTTTACGGTAATAGAAGGTAGGATGGTATTGGCACAGGAGGAATGTACTTCCTAGGAGAGATGACAAAGAGGATCTGTCTCCTTATCGGCATTTTTCAGAAGCACAACAAGAGGTAAGACTCTAGAAGAAAAATAGAAGCTGTTTTTATCCACAGCCTATAGATCCTGGGGCCCTAGAGCTGAGCTGTCACATCTTATTTTTATATCCTACTCCCAGTGTGTGAGTGTTTTACCAAGATGTTTTCTCTTCTCTCATTTCATATTTTCAGCAATTGCTATTGTTCTGCAGTCTCCAAACGGGCTCTGGGAACCCAAGGACAGCATGAAAAGCTGAAGTACGGGAAACATTGTACCCGGAAAGGGCAGAGCAGGAGGACTGACAGGGGTGACAGAGACTCCAAGGTCTCTGGAAATGCGGTGCCTAACTATCCCTGATGCAAGAGCTGTACTCAGGTGCACTGGCATTTCACAGCGAGCTCAGAAAGTGTTTATAACCCTCAGGTATTGAGTGGCTGTGGTTTCACATGCCTGTAATAAGCAGGAGCGAGTGTTAGCCTAGAGTGAACAGAAAAAGGGATGCTTTGTGATTTTTTTTGCTTTTGTTTGGAGGCTGCTCAGCACATACTGAGTGTTGGGGGTCTCCACTGCTATCTACTTCACCCCTGGCCATAAAGAATGAGCAAAACCAGCAAACACGTGGGAAATTCTGTTATTTATTGCAAGAGCTAACCTGAAAAGAGATGATCTAGCTCAAACTCATTTATGGGGAGCCTAGATAGTTTAAAATGGAGACAACTGTAGGTTGGTATAACCCAGGGTATCTTAGAAAAGCATTTTTAGTTTCCACATGACTGATATATGATTATGTCTGTTTGAGATGGTGTGCTTTAAAAATATCAGATAGCAAAAAAAAAGGATGATTGGTGTAATCTATTTTAATTATGCTTCATATTTGCAGTTATTTCTAAAACTCCATGAAAATTACCAGAAAACAAAACTAAACTGAACTAAAAAGGTTGCTTCCTGTTAGCTGGTAATTAAAACATCCTGATTTGAAACTAAATATAGCCCTTCCTCTAAATTTGGTAACTTTTTGCTAGACTGGGCTCTCTGCACATGTAAATAGAACAATCTAATCTCTCACATTTATTCAAATCCATAATTTGCATTTACTTACGTTAGAAAATAGCGAATGGCTTTGCTTATTTACATGATAATTATTTTTTTACTTTGATTTGTGTCAAGCTATTTTTGGATAAGAATTGGAATTGAATTAAGATGCAGAAAGACAGCATTTTAATTCTACTTTTTATTTGATAATGGAGCTACCCAGTAGTTGTGCAGGATATAGAAGCTGATAAAACTGATTTAGCAAGGAAAGGACATAGTATCTGTCGGCATGAATTGAATTATGTCTTTTTGGTTCATATGTCTTACAAGGTTTTAGAGCTAATAGATCTCAGCCTTTCCAGCCTCACTTATAGTGAGACCAAAGAAGAAAATCTAGTCTTCCTTGGTTTACCAGCTGGCTATGAACTTTGTAGTGCTGGTAAGAGCAGTAGTTGTTGAAGCAAAATAATAATAAAAAATAATGAATAAATTTAAGAAAACCTCCCAGAACTTCCAGAAAAGGCTGCAAATTGTAGGGAAAGGAGATCTCAGACTTAAGCAAACTTTTTCTAGTCTTTTCACTGGTGACTTACCTCACTTTGCTGGTGTGAGATTAGGCCTTTAATACACTGCGTCAAAATTTCCCATTGATTTCTCAGCTTCATTTTCCAAAAGGAAGGTCCATTTAATTTAAAAGCTAAAAACACAATTGAAAAACCTCAAACCAGCTATGATTGCACCCCTAGCAGTCCTCCCATTGCTCCTACTCATTTCACATTTAAACAGAAGTCTCAGCAAGAGGCTCCTGCCAGAACAGGACCCATTCTGCGATCACCAAATGCAGGTTTTTGTTGCATGTTCCTCAAACAATTAGCACCCCCTCAGCAGCCATTTCCCTGCTGTCCCTGAGCTTCTCAGGATGTCATTACTCCACCTTCTTCTCCTGATTCTCCCTGCTGGCAACATTTTCTGTTTCATGTTCAGCTGGAGCTCAGGACTTCCTCCACCTGAGTGTGCTGCCACAATAGGTCACAAAAGGACCCCAAGGGTAAAATCTCCTTGGCCATTCAAGCAGTTGCCCAGTAGCTTTCTTATAGGTAAGGGGCTGCAGCACTATCTTGGAAAGTCAGAAAAGGATGTGGCAGCAGACCAATCCCTCTCGAATCTCCTAAGCAACCACTGAAATAGATGAACAGTCTTTTCAAAACGGCATAATGATAAAGTGATTTGGCAAAATGCAAATATAATTTCCTGTTGACTGTTAAGGCTCCATAAATGATCTTTAGTCACTGAGCACAGTGGATCTGTGTTCTGCAATAAACAGCAAGTATGAAATAACCTCCTTCTCTATTGCAACACAAACCAAGATCACAAATTTCTTGTCCAGCCTGTGTGCACTAATCAGGAGCTGCTTTAGAGACAGGCCTTTGTTTCTCAGCTTGACATCTGAAATTTTCTAAGCTTTTAGGGTTTACATCTTTAAAATTTCTCTGTACTCTAATGATGGCTGTGGCTTTTTTGGTAGTGGTTTATACTGAAATCTGAGAGTCTTACAAGAAACCCCCTGCCACCAGGAGCTGGGACTTTAAGACAGCTGCTGTGTGACAATAATATTACAACCCAGAAAACCCAACACATACTGGGTTTTCTAATAACTCCCTTATCTCCTCTGACAAAGGCCATTCCCAACTGACTCAATTTTATTAGGGATCTTTGAGTTACCCAAATTGTGTTGTGTGATATGTTGAAGTGCAACAGTGTAGGGTCTCGCTTTCTGTATCCTATAGACCCTGTCTGCTAGGGGTCAGTCTGAAATACAGCCTCTCCTTGCTGCATTAATTTATCTCTTTTACTGTTTAATGTGCAAAATTTGAATTGTAGCACTTGAGTTGTTCCCCGTACCCTCCATTCAGCTACAGTTTCTCCCTGAGACTGCTGTCCTACAGAGCCCATGGGTAAGTGTTGTGTGCCCATGGTGTCAAAATATTATTATCTACTTATTTTTGCCCCAGCTGCATTCTTCCTGGCAGCATGCATTCTCCTGAGCTGTTTTAAAAAGTTGGTTCCATTTTCAAGTTGGAAATACTTATTATTGTTACAAAAAGATGCTATATAACTATAACTCAAACCATAGGATTTGTCCCAGCATCTCTTAAATTTGCCAGAGAATTGTGTATGGGGTGATCAGTGGAGTGAGAGTATGACACCGGCACTGGGGTCACAGGCCCTTCTGCCATCCTCCTCACAAGAGGTTTATACCCCTCTTCTCAGGCAGGACTAGCAGATGCCTGTGTGCTTTAGGCAGATACTTTTCTAGCTGATCTTTCTCTTTCCCTAAATTTTGCTATCATTCTGATACTCAGCACCTTTCTTACCCAGCTGTAAGGAACGGTGGCATCTTTTTTTTTTTTT
>VZRR01005327.1:833081-921876 GCA_013398015.1 Oreocharis arfaki
TCCCTTTTTTTTTTCTTTTTTTTTTCCTTTTTTTTTTTTTCTTTTTCAGGAAAACCTCTCTAGTGCTTATGGGGTCTGAAGGAAAACCCAAACCTGATTCAACGGAAGGATGTTCCTGGAATCTCCCTCAGGGATACACATGTCCTTTTCTGGCTAGAGATATTTTGGCTCAGACGGCCAAAAGAAGCAGCAAAGTTGGAACTTAAGGTAATGGAACAAATCCATTTTGGATGCAAATCTGTGATTTCCAGGCTCTCATCATTTAGGCCGCTGTGAATCAGGCAGACCTCTCAGCCTTAAAAGAAACCTCTTTTCATTCTCTCTTCTCCCTGTATGGCTTTTTTGTTTGCTTGCTTGCTTGTTTGTTTGTTTTCTCCCTCTTTGTTTTTTAATTTGGCTCCATTTGTTTAAAACAAGCAAAAGTAATCTTAATGTGGTTCTTGCTCTGCACACCAGTAGGGCTGGGGCTGCTTCTTTTCTCCCCTTACAGTGCTGCCATTGCAGAGAATGGTGGCCAAACACCACAACAGGGCAGAGAAGAAAAATGGGGTGAGGGAGAAGGGCATCTGGCCACACCTGTAACCCTATATGTACATGAGCAGCTTCTACTACAATCAGGGCAGAGATAGCAGAAGCTTTCCAGGAACAACCTGTTGCTAAAATGTGCTTTGGCAGGAATACAGGATTAGGGGTGAGGGAGAACACAGAGCAGATCTTACATTGCTCCTTGCCCTCCTGATTTGTTGCCTCTTGGCATTCCCCCCCCTCCCCGTGTCTTCTGACACCTCCTCAAAGACAGTCCCTGGGGCAGGGCCACACCACAGAGCTCTCGGCACGGGAGAAAAGCCCATGGTGGAGGCTGAAGAGGCACAATCGCCTCCCATTTCCCAGTACAGTATGTTACAAGGGGCCCTTGCAAAGCTTGGCCTCCTGACAGTTTCGTTTGCAAGAGCATTGGCCCCTTTCCAAGCAATTCTTTCAGGTCTCATTGTTTGGGAGGAAACAAACAAGGGGAACAGCACTGGGTGGGCACACCAGAAGAGGCTCTAAATATAGCAGGGCAGCATTAGGGAGCCAGGCTTCTCAGCCAAAGCTTACTCTAAAGGCGACAAACACGTTCTGCTAGTCTACAGCAAAGACACCAGTTCTGCTGTAGGCACCCCAGTTACACAGGAGAGGGCTCTCTAGATGTCCCAGTCCTCCTGGCCAGCTACAGCAATGCTACACTAGCCACAAAAGTTGAAAGCAGCCTGTTAAGATGAGTAAGTAATTGCAAAGCACAGAGAGAATATCACTGGTTCTAGCCTGAAGTCTTCTGAGTGCTTTCTGCTGTAATTTACACTTGGTATAACTTCAGCATGAGTCAGGAAATAATCTGAACTACAGATTTAGACAATGAGGTGTCAGAAGGAAGGCAAGCCAAGCCCTTTTGACCTGTGATGGAAAGAAGAAAACTTCGTGCCACCTTTGCCTGGAGGTGTTGAGACTCAGTAGGATTCAAACAAAATAATTTTGCTGACAGCACTGCAGAGCTGGTGACATTTCTGAAGGCAGAGGAAAAGAGAAAACAAGTGTGCTAAAGAAGTTTAAAAACATCCTCCATAACTTGGCGTATCCCCATAGAAAACACATCCCCCTAGAACAGTCAGGGCACAGGTAAGGAAATGTTAAAGGAGAAACGTGGCTTTTCCTGAGAGAGTATATGGAAAGCTTTAATTTTACACATCCTGAGCGAGGGGACACTCAAGTCTCAGGCAGAAGGAATCTCCCCAAAGAGCTGATTTTCCTGCTCAGCATCTTCAGCATTTGAGAGTACAGTAGAAAGGCAAGTTGTTTTTCCACTTAACCTAGGGGCATGCCTGACCATGAAGAGAGATGTAGTGTGAGGCAGGAAGAAAAAGCCTAGAAGGAAGAGGGGATACGATCAGCCTTGCAGAGAAGACAATAGGAGATCATTTGTGCAGACCCACTAGTGCATTTCCTACAGGGATTTAGCTCAGCGAGCAGAAATAAGAAACAACAAATGTGCCAGAGCCTGCCACTTGCAGGAACACCTGGCCTTGCCTGATGCAGCTGCCAGCACTCTCTACCCCTCACAGCTGCCAGCCCTCTTGTTAGAGGTGTTTGCAAAGAGGACGTGTGGCTTTTGCAAACTTGTATTTCCTCTCTTCCCCCTTCCTGCCACCAAATCAGGCTTGAAGGGAGAGAGAGAGGCCTGTTAGAGAAAGATCTTTAAGGTGGAGCAGCAGAGTGTCCTAGCTGAAGACCACCATCATAGCTGGTGATTCTTCGTAGGAACTCATCCTTGTGCTGGATGTTCAGGCACAATAAAAGGAATCTCAGTTGAAAGCTTGTGCTAAAACAAGATATAAGTCTCTCACACAAAAGATGGTTCGTGCAAGTGATCAAGACCTCAGAATAAAAGAAGCCAGGTTTTAAGTGACTTTTAAAAATAGCATGTAACAGGCTAGCTTTTATCCCTAAAAAAGTCAGCATCCCCTGAGCTATTTGTTGGGGGGTTTATTTCCGACAAAAAAGAGATTATTATGAAACAGCCTTTATCTTTTACAGAAAGTGACCAAAATGGATGATTGCTGGAGGGAACCCCTAAACCCATTTCTTTTCTCCCTTCCAGCTTAGTCCTTATAACAGAGATGAATTCTCAGCCCTTAGCCTTGAATCACCATTAAAATAATTCAAGGCTGCTGTTTTTATGCAGTTAGGTTAACCCACAACTTCCTTCTCCCATAGCAACACGATTAGCAGAATGGATGATAAGAGAGTCACATCTGAAAGTGGAAATACAGGCAGCGAAGTGGGTGCTCGTGTCAGTGTCCTCTGAGTGGTGGTGAGCTGGGCTAATCAGAAATTATACATGTGGGGTCCTTTACAGAGTGCTACCAATGCTGCTGTTTGGCAGAACTGAGAACACGAGAGACTAAGTAGTTTCTTTTTTTTGTATTATAGGCCTCTGGCTCAACAGATTTTTCATTACTCTTAGAACAGTGTTTATAGGCTAACAGGCAGTGGAAGCTGCAACAAAACCAGTGGGTTGAAAATGTGGAGGAAGAGATTGATACTCGAAACTCTCCTCCTATCTTTTAGGCTGTGGTAGTAAAGATGCCACATAGTGACAAAGCAAAGGGTGTCTGAAGAGACAGATAGATCTCCTCAGGATTTTCTTCCCCAGCTGAGTTTTCTCAGCTCCTAGAGAACCTGTCTGTGCTTGAGAATTCCGATTATCACTTGTACTCACAGGCTGCTAAGGCATGAGAAGAAATGGGCTTATGGTTAAGACGTTCTCCATGTTCGTAGGGGTAGTTGATTGGGCTTTCTGCTGTGCTATAGAGTCACAATGTACTTTTAAGCAAGTTGTTTAATTTCTGTGGGCCTCTTTGGTTAGCTGATCAGGTGGAAAAAAGGCAAAAACACGTCCTGGTTTGGTGGGAATCTTTATTGTTATTTGCAGTGAGGCAATGTGTTGAAGAAGTCACCTCTGTGACAAACTACCTTGCTTGTACTCAGCATAAAGTTGCCAGCTGTCTCTTCAAAGTTATCCAAAAAATTGCTGGCAGGATGCTCTCAAAAAGGCCTGTGTGACTTTGGAATGCCTCCCTCGTGGAAGGTTTGTGGTCTTCCTGCCTCACCAAATGGGTCATCTTGCTGGTAAGATGCTAGGAGGAGGTTCAGACCATGCCTCAGAGATAGAGGAAGCTTTTGCTAGCTGTGTGGTTTTTCTGATAGATTTTTTTTTCTCTGAAAGTTTGTTTTACAATACTATCATATATTACCGAGCCATCAATAGAGTTTTACACAGGGAGACATAAAGCCTTCCTCTAATGGTCTTTATGTTGTCTAAATAACGAGCAGTTGGAGTCCCCAGTCAAGAATTGGAGATCTTCTGTCCTAGATGCTGGACAAACACAGAATTAGGCAAATGTCATGGTTCAAACAAGTTTGTGCTCTGAATATGGGAATGGAGATATGTTCCTCATCCTATTTTCTGTGGCAAGACATCTCTGAAAGGGCTGTGAACAGTGAGAGAAGGCAATTTGGCTAAAAGCATAGTTGCATGTTTCGTAGTTGTGCTCTGTATGGTCAGTACTGACTATCATGTTATATTAGAATCATTTAGGTTGGAAAGATCTTTAAGATTGTTGAGTCCAGCTGTTAACCCAGCACCACCAAATCCACCACTAAACCTTGTCCCTGAGTGCCATGTCTTAGGTACCTCAGACTTCACTGCACCTGGGACAACAACCAAGCAGGTGGAATAGGCAAGTCTGCTTGGGACTGGCAGAACAGTCTGCCCCCAATATGTCAGTGACTACATCGAGTCCTCTGGCCTATGCCCTAAGCAGCAAAGGGAGAGAAGGGTACTTTTCTGGTAGAGGGATGTTCCATTTGCTCTCTTCTGGTTCCCTCCTACAACATGGCTGGTGTCACATCATCATGCAGGCTCATGACTGGAAGCTTCTGGGCAAAGGGCTGTTGTACCCCTGGTTACACTGTCGTGTCATGGGCAGGCAGCCAGCAGCAAGGAGACTCAGTAGTAGTAGACCCCCTCTGTTCGTACCCGAGGTGCTGAGATCTGCAAAGGAGCTGACAAAACAGTTGCACAGGGCAGAGAGACACACAGAACAAGGTATGTCACGGTGCAGGTCAAGAGGGTCCTATGGAAGGCAAAAACGGAGGTGAGAGCTGAGGAGACAGGGCTTGTGTGGCTGGGAATGGGTGAAATTAGGAACCAAGAGTGGTAGGAGCCCTGTGACAAGGATAAACCCCCTAGTCTGTGGTCCAAAATGTACTCAGAGAAACAAAAGACTCCACACCAGCCTTTGGCTTCACAATACACTCCAGCTTTGGCCACAGAGATGGGAGTAGACAGGAAACTGGGCCAGAGAGGGGCAGGAGAGGAAAGAGAGTATGCTGAGGGGTGGGGAGGGAGGGTGAACTGGCGTGTCAGAGTCTAACAATGAACCGTCTGTGTCAGGAAAACAGACGTACTCGGCAGGGCTATTTTTAGGGGTTCAGATCTCCCCCTCTCTGGGTCTCCCTCCTCCCCTCTTCTGTGCTGAGTGGCGCCTGGCAGATTGGTGGAGATTTAAAGGCCACAGATAGGAAAGAGCTCAAACACAATGAAGGAAATGCAGCAGGGAGGGGAGAGATGGGTGCCCAGAAATAGCCTGTGTGACGCCTCAGCCATGGCCCCCAGCTCTTAGTGGAAGGGGAAGAAATACTTAGACCTAATGGCCAAAGTTTGTTCCCCAGGCTCTCTGAGTACTTCTGGTACCACTGATACTTTTTCTGTGAGAACGGAGAGAGCTGTAAAGAACTATAAAGTCATTATCCGTGCTGTGTTCATTCACACACAAGGCTGGCTCACCACATCCTTTCTCAAGCTGAAGGGCGGGTGAGGCATCGCCGATCAGCAGTGAAGCGGGGTGGGAAGGTGCCCCACCTTCCTGCGTGAACCTGTGGCCCTTGCTGACAGGGAGGCCTTTGTAACCAGCTTAAAATCCTGACCTGTATTTACAGGTTCAAAGGGAAGGAATTGAAGTAATTGTCAGGGGTCATGGCTTCCAGACTTGGGCTATGGCACTGTGGGGCCACTGGCCATCACGCTCTGCATACGGTAGCAGAGACAAAGAAGGAATCTCCCTGGAGAGATGGCTGGTATGAGAACTCTGGTTTGGCTTGGTGTTGCTCTGAGTCTGCAGACTCACGTTTTTCTTTTTCTACTTTTTTTTTTTTTAGGAGGGAGAGAAATTCTCCCTTCTTTTCCAGCTATTTCAACTTTGAATTCCGTTTTGCTTTCCATACTTCTCAACTGAGAACTTTTCCTCTCCAGGTTTGCCTGATCTTGTCTATGAAAGCTTTTCCTTAGCCCTGCTCACTCAAACTAGTACAGAGACCTGCCCTGCCTCCTGGGTTGCGCAAATCCAGACTTTGCATTTTTTCCTCTCTGGAGAACATCACCCCTTTCCCTCAGAAAAATCCCTTGGCTCAGCATTGATTTCAGGCTCCGATATGAAGTGCTTTATTTGTAAAGCCTCCCTTGTTTGGCTCCCGCTCACCTTGCCTGACCTTCTCCTCCTCCTCCTTCTTCTCCTCCTCCTCCTGGCCATAGGCTTCCTGGGCAATCCTGTAGCGACCTCCCCTCTGTCCTCTTGCTGAACCTTATCCTAGCATGGGAAGAGCCACCCCTGCAGCCCAGCCTGCCTGGCAAGAGCTCTCCTGGAGCTCCTCATGTCTTCTTTCTCTTGCTGCAGCACACGCCTCTTTCACCCTACTTGCCATGCCATTTCCTTTCTCCAGCTCTCTCTTCCCTCTATGGGAATGAGAAGCTGGGCAGAAGCAAAAGGCAGCAGGGCAGCAAACCTACAGCATCTGAAAGAGCCTCTGTTAATAAAGTGGGAATATTCCCTGTTTTGTTTCTAGCTTCTCTTCCCTGTACTTGTGCTTCAAATTCTGTTTTTTCTTGTCATAGGTGTGGCAGTTTCTCCACTTTCCCCACTGCAGTACCATGGTGGTGATGGCTGCTGGTGGGTCCTGCAGCCTGGCTCTGGACACTCAGGGTCCAGGGTCCTGGCTGGGATCAGGGCAGCAGAGCACAGACCCCAAATAACCAAAATGAGATGGCAGCACTCAATTTCTGCAGTGTTCATCAGCCAGCAGGACCCACCCCCATGGCTTCAAAGATGGCACCTCCCTCAGTGGCTGCAGGCAGCTCCAAGAAATGGTGCTTCCAGCTGAAAATGCCAACTGGCCTTTAATAAATGCCAGGGGCAAGGGTGATGACCCATCAGTGCTGTCGATTGCCCATGCTCTGGGCCTGTGCAAGGGAGGGGAGGGGGTCCATGCTGCACAGGGTTTTCCCCTGCCCCTGGGGCCTGAACTCCCTCGCTGGTGACATGAGGAAGCTTCACTCATGCAGGAGGTGATTTTATTTATTGAATTTATTTATTTATTTTAAAATGAAGCCATCCTCTTTTGAAGACATTCTGTTTGGATAAATTTGCAAGAGAGGAGTGGTGAAACCATATCTAAGATGAGGGCGGGCAACGGAGATGGGGCAGGAGTGTGATGTTGTGGGTCACCAGCAGAAGGCACAGGCAGACACAGAGCCTGTAAACGATGTGACCTCCATCTGATGTAGACCAGTGGAGGAGACCGGTAAACATCTTGTTTGGCTCAGGGAGGGAGGGAGGAGTCTGCAGCAGGGAGTTCAGGACTTCAAAGAAGATGGTGTGGTTACTCGCCGTGGTGAGCCTGTTCTCTCACCGCTGGTCCGGTGTGGGGACTCACCCATGTGGGAAAGGGCTGGCGAGTGCAGCAGGACATGCCTCCTCCCCGAGGGGGCTAGGACAGGGCTTTATCTTCCTACAGAAGGCAGCCAGCTGCCCAGACAGTGGGAGGATGGCCTGGCAAGGCATCCAGGTCTGAGCGTCCTGTTGTCTGTGCGAGCCGTCTGAAGTGTGGCCCTTGGCAGGCAGGCAGGATGTGCTGTGGCACGCGATGGCTTTGGTGGCACGCCAGTATGGGGAGGGATCCCGTGCGCTGACTCGACGTCAAGGTGCTGTGAGAAGCCCAGAATAAATTCAAGGAAGTTTTAAGTGTTTCATGAGGACTGAGGGCTCCTGAGAACAACCACTGGTCTGGTGGTGAGAGCTCAGTTTTCCTCCTTAGCCTGCGAGTGGGAGCAGAAGGCAGGGAGGTGACAGGCCAGACATCTCTATGACACCTTCAGCAAATAATTTTCCCCTCAACCCATCAGCCATCAAGCTGTAAAATGAGGGTAATTATGATTATTGCAGTGATAAACTGCACAATCTCAGTTATAATTGTGCGAGGTCCTTCACTAGGGCTCTCAGTGTTTTTTCTCGTGTGAAGGGGTAACATCCAACACTTCTACAGAAAAAAAGTCACTATAACAACAGACAGAACCTGAGTCGATTTTGGCAATGGTCAGATCACAGATAGAGGCTTAATTTCTCTGAAAAAGTAATCTCAAGTGAGTGAGGTGGTGAGTTTGCAGAGCGGTTCCTCTGCCTCATGAGAGTGCAAAGCCAAGGGTTGTGGAGGGAGGTGGGTTAAGGGAGTCCTTTACCCCATTTCCTGGCCAATTTTCCTCCAAACCAAAACTACTTTCCTTGTCTTCGGTCTGATTTTTGGTGAAAAGCTGCAATTTCCTGTTCTTCCTTTGTTTGTTCACCCATTTGTTTCACCTAGACCCATATAGCTACATTTGGCACAGAGTAAGAGGGGTCAGTGAAGCCTTAGGAGAGTTAATTTTGCCTCCCTGGGTATGCTGGTGGGCATAGCCAGTCCTGGAAAGAAGAACGAATTTCTAGGATAAAAAAATGTGAAGTAGGTGCAAGGAACTGCTCTTATGAGCCGACCTACGTGTGTTCTGAAAACTGGACTAGAAAAGTGTTTGTGGGGTGTCTATGGGTGACACAGACAAGGCTCAGAACCTGAAGGCAGACCTGTCCCATTTCCCTGCTTGCTGTACTGAGTCATTTCAGCTCCTTATCTAAACCCCTTTGTTGGTCATGGGGAGCCTTTTTTGGGAGCTGACTCAAAAGTATGTGAACTTAGATGCCCGGACAGCATCTGTTTCTGCTTGCCGGGGAGGAGGGAGCTGGAGGTTTCCCTCCTACCCCCTCTCTTGAGTTTCCAAACTCTCTGCCCCCTTCTTGCACTTCAGCAGCTCCAGCCTGCCCCTCTCTATAGGAAGGCAGATCCTGAAGTGACAGAGTCATGTTTGAGGGCAGGAAGGCGCCTTGCAGCGAAGGACTCGGCGAACAGAGATTTATTGGAGAGGCTCCTGGTCTTTCTGCTCCTCGCCGGACCCTCCTGGGGCCTTTGCCGAGCTGCGGGCTGGCAGAGCAGGAAGCGCCTGCCCGCGCCACGGGCTGCGTCGCCCCGCAGTGATTTCCTCCCAGGCAGCCCGTTATCTGCCGACTGTCAGGGCAAATTCTCCCTCTTCCTCCCCCTACTCCATCTCCGTTCCCCAGCTCCTCTCCCCGCCTTCCCTCAGCTTCTCGCTCACACACACGCACACGCACACACACACGCACGCACTTTACTGCCAAAAACCGTCCTCCGCCCCCCTCCTCAGCTAACTTCCTTTCAGCATTTTTTTGAGCTGGATAATCCTAGGATTTGTAAAACGGGGGAAAGGAGAGAGCGAGTGAGCGGGAGTCAGGACAGGAAGCTGGTTTCCCATTCCTCCCCAACTGTCCAAAGGCAGGAGGAGGGGAAGGGGGGGGAGCCAAAGAGGAGCCTTGTGCAGACTCTTCCCCAGTGCCTTCTCATTAGTCCGTTTGAACTTCCAGTCTCCTCCGAAAGCCAAGAGGAGGACGACCAGACTGGGACTCTTTCTGCTGGAAGTGGCGACAGCGCGACTGACGAAACCCAGAAGGTGGCTGTGGAGGGTCCCGGGATTGCGCTGAGGGAAAAGACGTCCCCCTCACCATCTCCTGCCCCCAACTTTCCAGCTCTGATGCGGGAACCCATCCACCACCCACTTGCCTCTGATGAGAACCCTTCTGGGCTCAGGCTATGATCGCTGCTGCTGCGGGCTGTGGAGCCTCCTCTCGCCCTGACCTTCTTCTGCCACAGGAGCAGCCCAACATCTGGTGGGGATTAATGTTTACTTCTCTGGCTGGACGCTGTACGGGACCCCCGATGTTGCTCCCTGGGAGCGGGACACGGGCGGTGGTCTGAGGAGAAGAGCAAGATTTTTGTCGCCCAGCGTGAGGCTGGGGGGAGGGGGGCAAGGCAGGAGGGGGGTGAACCTCTTTTGGGACTAACCTCATGAAGAACAAGGGAGCCAAACAGAAACTCAAGAGGAAGGGAGCCGCGAGCGCGTTCGGCTGCGACCTGACGGAGTATCTCGAGAGCTCTGGGCAGGATGGTAAATGCTTCTTTATTCTCACTCTGGTTGCAGAGAAGCCAAGCGCGTGGCCCCCTGTTCTTACCGGTAGGACTGCAAACCAGACCTTTCCAAAAGCTAAGCGTTAGACAACCTGGAGCTGGTTTATCCCTGGGAAGTGGAGTCACTGCCCTGTTACTCACAATGAATGAACGGTTGGAAGATTGCTTTGGTGATGCATCTGCATGACCCTTGCATGAGTAGTGCTGTGTGTGTGCAAAGGACTGGGCTGGGATTCATGGGCTGCCTAAGGGTGTACAAAGACAGCCTGACATCGGCTGTGATGCCCTCTCCCACCTGCCTGGCTGTAGAAGGGTGTAACGGGCTTTTCGGGAGTCAGGTTTGGAAATCTGAACTATGCTCAGTGTTGCCTCCTCCAGGATTTCAAAATCCACCTTAAGGCCATGAGACTAGAATTTTGCAGGACTGTGGGGAGGAACTGGACTTCAGTACAGTTCCCATGTTGTCATTGGACTGCTGGATGGAGACAGGACAGAGACTGGGTTATGGGGTGGAGTACGGCGTGTGGTGTAGGAGGCATCTGAGCTGACACGTTCACCACCCTGCCTGTTGCCTTTCACTCCTTCTCCCCTTGACCCTCATGCTCCCAGATATTGAATGAGAGCTCAGTAGCTCAGACTAGGTATCTCCAATAAAATCAGAGGGTCCTGAGTTTGAAATGGTTGGTCCTTGATGAGGGAAGGAGCAGAATGTTTTTTCTTACAGTGGGCTGGATGACAAGAGAAGCGGTTGTGAGTTTGGCCAGCAGAAAGACCTGCAGTTTAGCAAGAGCAAAAAATAAATACATGCCTGTTACCATCCCTGATGTCAGCATTATGATCCAGGTTTAGCATCATGTTCCGATTTGAATTAACCAATTTTACCGATGTCAGGTTATTTCAAGCAAAAAAAGAGAGACATCTAGCAGCAATGTCAGCTTTGTACAGGGAGAGCTGCACAATCAGGTCTTTCATTTGCTGATGAGCATGGCTGATGAAGTGCAGTGTGGAACCGCACTGGCAGAGGGATGGACTACATAACAGGAGTACTTTCCATTGCACAGTGAAGAGGGCAGTAAATGTATCACTGAGATAAAATGTTACATGTCTGCATTTACTTAGGTGTAGGGAAAACCCAGCCATTCAATTGCATTGTGGGCTGTCTGTAGCAGGTCCTGTATCTTTTAACTTATGTAGCTCTTAATGGCAACTGAATTAAAATGGCAAAAAATTAACAGAATTAATGAGCGGATGTCCCTTCGCCAGTGTGAGGTGCAGACAGATAAATTCCATCCAGTGCTACCATGGATCTCTGTGGTGGAGGAACTATTTACAGCTGTTCACAGGAGCACTGGAAAACAACATAGGGAAGGCAGGCACAGGCAGTATATTCACTTGAAGCAGCAAGGGGAATTTTAAAGGCAAAAACATAGTTACTGCAGTTGAAATTAGGCCAGAAGAGCAAAATCTATTACCTAAAATCCATCCCCCTGCCTTTTTTTTTTTTAATAGTTTTTCGAGAACAAGAAAGAAGGACACTTTCTCAAGTCTCATTTGTGGCATGGTTCACAGTTCCAACCTGCTTATCTCTCCATGTTGAGGAGCAGTGGGGGAGAATAGGAATTTCCTTTCCTTTATGCAGTACTGCTGTTTGCTCAGTAGCACACCCTGTTGCCCAGTGCTGTGGGATCCAAAAATGAAAGACTCAGTTGCTATAGTTTTATTGGTAAGTGCGTAAGTTAGATGGGTACACTTTGATTCATCGGGACGGGGGGGGAAAGAAATTAAAGAATTAGAGATACTAATTTTGTTGGTAGTAGGACTCTCGGGATGAATAGGAATGACCAAGGATGCTGAAGTGATGTCTTAGGAGAAAATGAAGGTTCGGATGTCACCAGGACATCACAAACTTACAACCTGTAACGATACCAAATTAGAAGAGCATTTAGGGTATGAGAGATGGTTAATTTGGGGAGAGCTGAATTGTCCTGCTAAGAATTATTTCCAATGACAAGTCAGTGCTCCTGTAAGCCGCGAGTTTGGTAGGGACATAAGGCTGTAGCTGTCTCCCTGCTTTAAATAGTACTGTATGTTGAGCTGCTGGGGTGCAGGCTCAGGTTGTTCCCTTCTAAGAAGCAATGAAGTTCTAAGACTGTTCATGGTGGGTATCTGGGAGCGATGAGGAGCAGGAGAGCACTTTGGCTGCTGTCCAGCAAACATTTTGTTGTGGACCTTTCTGCAAGCAGGTTTTAAAAGGCACCCAGAAGGGTTAACTGGAAAAGAAGATGCTGCGGGCCCAGCAGGACGTGAGTCATATTGATTGTGCTTTCCGTGCTCAGGTTTGCTTTTTGCCGTCCTGCAGTGCTGTTGTGTGTGACTGGTCCTGCAGAGGCAAGGAGAGGCAGAGACCAGCTTTGCTGGTGCTCACCAAGGGAGCACAGGGGATGGCCGAGGCTGGTGCAGACAATTCAGTTTGGAACTTTCCCCTCTGGGTTAGTACATGACCTTTACAGTTAGGGGGTGCTGCACTTACTTGTGCGATGCTTTGTGGAGGAGAGGCACGGCTTGAGTCCCTGCATGCTTGTGGTTGTTGACGAGCAGCTTGTGCTTTCTGTAAGGACCTTAGTCCCTGTGTTGTTGCCAAATTCCAGTGGAGAGAATTATATTCTGCTAAAGGTATCAGCATTTCCTCTCCTCTCATTTAACTCTTTAATAACTTGCTACGGTTCGCTTCAGAGACAGCCGAAGATCCCACTCTCTCCCTTACCAGATACATGTACCTAAGCCTCTGTTAGAAAGAACTTTATGATAATACAATAAAAGCTGCAGCAGAACTACAAAGTATTTAAAAACGATCAAAGAGGAAGACTTCAGCAGGTACAGTGAAGTAGCTCAGGAGCCAAAAATGTGATACAAAGGCTTTAGCCCTAAGCTGATTCTTCAGATCTGACACAGGTCAGTGGTGATGGGCAGATGTGGCTGTCTGGTGGCTGGTTAGAAACTCAGATGTGTTGAATTTACTGTGTTTCAAGTCAGTTCCTGTCAGTACCACATTTGACCCTACTTGGCCTTTTCCTGCTGGCAGTCTCTACACAGACACTGGTCACACTCCTTATGGGGGCAGACTGCTGTCAGTGCACACAGGGATTTAAAATCATGACTCAGACCACAAAAACCACGACATAAAATCAGTGCTTTGGGTTCTCCGTTCGCTTTCTGTTTTCTGAAACTTCAGTGTGCATCTGAGTTATGTTTTCAAGTCTCTCTTTGGTAGGAGGGCTAGAAACTTGGGGAAAAAGAAACTTCTCTTCCTCCTCACTGAAGTTATCAAACAATAGCAGTGGGTATGAGGAAAAGCTCACATCAGACATAAAAGAATGATGGCTGGCAATACCAATGAGTAAAATTGTCTAATTTTACATAGTCCCTCCTGTGTCGCTGCCAGCACTGAATCCACACTTGAAGGCAAGTGATCTTTTGGAATATAAAAGCTTCACTAGAAAGCAGTGTCCGTGCCCAGGCTTTGGACATGGATAGGCATCCATGCAGAAGGAAGTGAGTACTAATGCCCTCTACTAAGGCATTTTACTGTGCCAAACTTTATTGAAATGTACAAGTGCAGCGAGGCTAACAGATAATTGTCTTGAAGGATTAACATTAGAATCATGTTTTGGCCTCTTGATAACCAGCTTGGTTTCCAGAGGAGAAAAATGCGTTGTGCCTCTGCTGAAGTCAATGGGAGCTGCACATCAGGCTCTCAGTTCCTGTAATAACAAAATTATAACAAGTATGATTTTCTGGTGATGGATGGGCCAGCAGACAAAACAGGACACAAGTTTGCGCACCATCTTTAGCTGGGGCAGGACACTCTGAACTGCTTAGGAAAACAGTCACAAAGAACAGTCTTGCTTCTGGTTATATCACAGAGGTGCTGTAAGAGGAGGCTGTTGTAAGAGTCAAAGCTGTTAAAGTGAGAGGAATGAAATCAAAATGGAGATTAATATTCCCAGTGTTTCTAACTGTGGGACATTCAAACTTCAGGGATTTCAGGTATACAGCCAGGTACAACTTCCACTTTTTAAAATGGAAATGCACACAGCATCTACAAGAATTGGATTGTAATGGTAAACGGTAATCCAGTCTTTTCCATAGGAACTGCTACCGATCCACGCCCACTTTTGCTTCACATGCTTAGAGCCAGGTAGGACTTGGAAAAAGGCTGAATTGTTTCCTTTGTTTTTTTGGTATGCTGGTGTCTAGATGTTGGGCTAGGAGGTGCTACCAGGACTGAAAAAAAGCCAAATCTCAGACTTGTTGCCTTGTTCTTACAGTGCAGGTCAGCTCTGCATGTCTGAGATTCTCCTGTTTGCTGGAGAGTTAATTCTGCTGTTGCTGTACCCCTCTGTGGTTTCTTCCACATCTGTTTCCTGCCTGATGTTGTCTGGTTGGGATGCAATGAGCTCAGCTTTTCCCCTCAGCCCCCTCCCACACTCCCCACAGCTCCCTCAAAGACTGTCATCCTGAGCCTGTAGCACCCAAAACACTTTCTATCTCTTCATCTGATGTTGCTTATTGGCTTTGTTCGTTACTTGCTTTAGAAAAAGGGCTGCTTCGTTTGAGAAGTTTTGAAGCCACCAACTCCCTTGTTCTCCCCACTTGAGGCTTCTTCTTGCCATGGCAGAGAGGGCAAGGCCAGCCAGCAGCACTCCCTGAGGCTGGGGAGGGAAGAGGAGCTGTTGTCTTCAAATACAGCACAGGGAGACGTGTGAGGAAACCCTTACAAGTCCCTTGATTGTAGAATGCGAAAGGATACAGCAATATGGCTAGCCCATATGACACTCTTCTATGCTGTGTGGCTGTGCAGTGGCTGCTTCTGCCTTGTCCCAACTGCATTTGAATGAAAGAATAAGGAAAGTTTTCATTTTGGTGGTCTCAAAAATGTGGTAGCTCTGGCCAGCCCTGGCTCCACAAGCAGGTTCTTAAATGCTTCTGAGAGCTGCAGTAGGCAAAGACTTCGCTGTAGCATAGGCAAGTATTTCTGAGGGAAAGCAGTAATAATAATTCATCAGTAATGTTCTGTGTACAAAGAAAAGGGGGACTTGGATACTGCTTGGCTGTTTTGGTACAGCCCCTTCAGCACACTGTCTTCTGCCTGATTTTGTCATCACGTGTTTCACTGTGAAGCTGCCTTGTCCATACATGAATGGATAAGGAGGCTTGTCACACAGGAAAAAGGTATCTTGCTTCAAGAACAGACTCCCTTTGGAGCCATTCATTAAACCTGTTACACAGATGTGAAGCGGCTTTTCTGGGCCCTGTGGCTTTCCTTCCTCACCCTTGGATGTGTTTTGGGATAGGAGCATGCCGGATGAGCATGAGGGTGCATGCAAGTCCATAGCATAAGGGTGTGCCACACAAGGCTGCATTTGTGTTCACTTAGGACATTTTTTAGGCTGCCTTTCCTGTAGTGATGTTTCAAAGTGAAGACATGCTCATACTTTTGGGTAGGTGCTTTTGGTTAGTGATGTGTGCAGGAAGTCCCGGGAAAACTGCTGAAGGATCATTAAAGGCAAAGTGGAGGAAAAAGACGAGGCTTTTTTTTTTTTTTTCAAGTCCCCTTGGAAAAATGAAAATGCCATACGCTCATTTAATCTGCTGCAGAAGAATGAAGAGCTGCATTCATCCTGCTCTCAAAATTAGGAACTGTGGCACTGGGGATTTCTGTCTCAAGAACTGATCAAGCTGAAAAGAAGCCTTTCTATGGAGCCAAATTGCTTTCAATCTAGATCGCTTTCCTGACCTACCTTACTCTGTGGCTATGCAAACAGTTGTCTCCATTCAAGGAAGGAAGCGGCAGGGGGTGGGAGGAGAACAGAACAAGAACAGCCTCTTGGGCTGGCTCAGAAATGCTTTAGTCTCTTTTTTTTGTGTGTGTGTGTGATGTGCTGCTGAGGTCTGATCTACATTTTCACACCGCTGATGTGCTGGGAAGCCACATGGCCTGCACTCTGTGGGGTCTGTTTCTGGCTCTAGTCATGCAGGCTATGTGGATATTTAAGGCTGCATCCCCTCATCCTTGTGAGAGAAGCAAAAGGGACAGTTGAACTCGGGAGTTTTGGGGGAAAAGAAGTGAGATTGTATTACTGTTCAGTGAAGGAAAGCTGTGGCAGCGGAGCACTGAGAGCTGAGTACGTGTGTTGGCAGGTGGAGGAGCTAGGCTGGGCTTTGAGGGGAAGACAACTCCTTGGCCTTTCAGTGTCTGCCAAAGCATGTCCAGTGGACAGGAGACGAGAAACTTTGCTGCCAAAATGGATGCTGTAGAGGAAATTATTAATAATGTAAATTCTTGCATCTTCTCCACCCTCTCTCACAAATGGAGCATCACATTTTGAGTCCCAGATACCAGCCTCTATGGCAACAAGTGAGAGTAAAAAGACACTAGGAACAACGGGAACAGAAGCCATCTGTTTGCTTCTGTTACTTTGCTGTTCCTTCTTGTTTTGGATGATGTTTTTGTTACTTCCTCAATCTGTTTCTGGTTCCTGGGACCTGGATTTTTGTGTCTCTGTGGCACAGTGTTACTGTTGTTTAACATTCATGTTGCAAGCTCAGCTCCTTGTTCTGTATTGACTTTCCATTGCTAGCACTGTGTGATTAGCAGAGAACTCTTGCATGTTGCCTCCTGCTTTACATTTCCCTTGCTGAGCACTGCAGGAGGCAGACGTGTGGTTTGCATGCACTGAGCCCCACTTTGATCCTGCCTTCTCCCCCACCCCTTGCAAACAGCATGAATCACATCTTGCCTGCAGATTCTAGAGCAGGACACATATTTTGATTTAGCGAATGTTTTCTCTTTGTTGGTAGCAGCTGATTTCATCTGAACTTGGAAACCAAGGAGTAGGGACTTCACTGCTTGTGGTATCACAGCTCTCAAAGGCTCAGGGAAACAGCTGCAGTGGATGAGACACTGGCAGTGCATGGGGTGGATGTAAAACACAGGTTGATCTAGATGTGATGAACAAGACTGGGAGACCCCCACTGGTCTGGGATGCTTGGGTCCCAAGCTTCAGTGTAGGCCTGGTTCTAGTTTGGAGAGCTCAGAGAGCTTGCATCTGTTACTTGGGCTTTGCATGTATGACGCAGTTCTACAGCAGCAACATTTGCTGGCAGTCAGGGTTGGGCCAAAAATTTATGTTCCAGTGTTTCTCCTTTAACAGTAATAAGGGAAATGAAAACAGCCTGTCAGTAATGGTATAACCAGCCCTGCTCTGAAGGGCCAGGGTTGGGGTGGCTGTCAGATTGACTGCCCACATCATGGCTTGGACTGGATCTCTGCCTGGAGGGTGATTAAAGGATGGAGAGCTACCAGCATCTGCCTCCAGTCCTGCACCACCAACAGGGTGCCAGACACACTTGGAGCTCTGACACGGAAACCTACAGATACCTTATTGCCACGCAAAGGCGGCTAAATGGCTGCACTGCTGGTTGTCTCAAGGCCAGCTAGTGTTCCTAGCTGCCTACTAGTGGCTCCTTTTCATACATTCCCAGAGCCTCAAGCCCCAACTGTCCTTTGTTCATGTGCCAGAGCCATCAGCTTCTCTGCTGATAACTTCAGTTAATGTGTTTTGCATTGTCAACCAAAAAAAAAAAAAAAAAAAAAAAGAAAAAAAAGAAAAAAACTTTTGGAGTAGTTTACAATGGACACAATAGAGAACAGTGTAACATAAATTGAATTTAGTGTTAAATGAAATTATGTTGTGCAACTGTGCTGACTGTATTATTAACTTTCATACTTAATTCAATAATGTAGACTCTGTTTTCTACATTTATCTGAAACCACAAGCAGACTTTCTGATCTTCTGCACCAGTGTGATTGCAGACATGAAAGTACTTAACCATGGGCCTAAGACCTTTTTGTCAGATATTGGGGCCTTTGCATATAATGAAGTTATAGACACCAGTACTAACCTTCACCCTCACTCAAGTGCCAGATCACTGCTACCCCTGTGTGTGAGAATAAGGAGTTCAGTCCCTAAGGCTACAAGACTTTTGGGACAGTCCCAGTCTTCTTGTTTCACCCCCTGCCTTGAACACATCCCTGCAGCTGGATTAGACTCCCTATTTTCGCCTCTGTGGAGAGGCCCTTTCAGTTTTAACCGTGCACCAAAAGGGGCAGAACAAAACTCATGCTTTTTGCAGTTGCCTTCAGTTCCTCCACCTCAGTTGCTGTGTTCCCATCTGGGAGCAGCTGCCTGGCCTAGGCTCAAACCAGCCTTCCTCCATCCTGGTGTCAGCAGCTGATGACGCGTGTGGCAGACCCAGTTCCGGGCAATGTCAGGTGGGCTGCATGGCTGCTTTGACTTAGGGGAGTTAATGTCCATAGAGGAAGAGTTACCCTAACAGCAGTAGAAAATGTTACAGAGTCACAGAATTACTGAGGTGAGCAGGGACTTCTTGAGATTAACTAGGCCAAGCCCTCTGCTCAAGCAGGGTCAGTTTGAGCACTGCAGTTGCCCAGGACTGTGTCCAGCTGAATTTTGAGTATCTCCACAGATGACGACTGCACAGCCTCTGTGAGCAAACTGATTCAACCTCAGATTACCATCAAAGTAAAAAAGTATTGTGTTCAGATCGAGTCTCATAGTTTTTAATTTATGTATCTTGTACTGTCAGTAGGCACAACTGAGAATAGACTGGCTCCCTTTTCTTCATTCCCTCCCAGGTCTTCATTCACAATGATAGATCCTTTCTGATCCTTCTCTTATACAGGCTGAACAATCCCAGCCTCTCCTCACAGGAGAGATGCTCCAGACCCTTAAGCATCTCAGTGGCCCTGAGCTGAGCTTGCTCCAGTAAGTTGTTCTTGTACTGTGGAGCCCAGAGCTGGACACAGGACTCCAGCTGTGGGCTCAGCAGTGCTGAGCAGAGGGGAAAGATCATCTCCCTCAACCTGCTGGCAGCTCACCTCCTAACTCCTTGGATGTTCTTAGTAATCTATACAGTTACTATCAGAGATTTTCCTTGTTATTCCAGTTTTGGCTGGCAATTCAATCAATAACTAATGTGCAATCAGGATATTGTAAAAGATCCTTTCTGCCTTGGCTAATGCTCTTTCTGCCCTGGTTAATACTCAAAATGAATTGTCTTTTCATAAAGAGCCCTAGTTCTTTAACGGTTTCTGAAGTTTTGCTGCCAGTCAGCTCAAATAAATTAATTTATATAATACTCTGCTATGCTGCATCTTCTGAAGGCCGTGCAGAGCCTTGGCTTAATAGAAAGTCTACAGAAGATGCTTTGAAACAGCACACCTTCCTCAGGTGGTGTTTATAAGAGCTCCCCCTCTCCTCCCCCAAAGCCACGGTGCACAGAACCAGGGCATTGTGACCGAGCTCCTTTCTGCCAAAGCATGTCCAGCAGACTGGAGAGTGAGAAGCTTTGCTGCCAAAATGGAGACCTTGGGGGAAATTATTAATAATGCGAATCTTGCTTTTTCTCCACCTATTCTCACCAGTGGAGCATCACATTTTGAGCCCTAGCCTCTATGGCAACAAGGGAGAGCAAAAAGACACTGGGAACAAGAGGAGCAGAAGCTGTATTACACATATTTCTCCAGCACAGGGACTGAGCAAGGGGAGGGGAAACCTGCATCTCTTTACAGGATTCTCAGCTGTGTCTGCTGCTCTTAGAAATATGCCCTGAGCAGCTGACTTGGGTTCATAGCAATTTATCTCCAGCTCCTCACTGCCCTCTTCCACACTCAGGGCTCAGCGAACTAAATACCTTTGGAAATGCTATTATCTCCTGTGCTCTCTGGGGCCAGGAGCAGCGTGGAGATTTATCATCTGGAACAGGAGGCTTTGTTTCGTTCTATAAAGCACAGAAGAGTTAAAGAAAGAACAAAAAATAAACCCCAAACCAAATACAAAACTCTCTTTAAATCTCATGCCCTTTCTTTGCTCTCTCCAATCTGGGAATGTGCATGTATTTTGTTTTGTAATGTCATTAAACACTGTCACGTGAGGAAATGGTTAGAGGAGATATATCTCCATCTCTAAAACAGGGATTGAACATTCAAATGGCCAGGAGACATTCCCGATGTAACTAAGTTGTGTAACTTATTTCCTGAAGAGCATTAGACAGGAGACCAGGTCAGATTCTCCAATACAAACTTCATTTAAATGATACCATTGCTGGTTTTCACTAAACACAGTAGCATTGGTACTGCCTTTTTACCTGAAAGATGCTGAACATACTCACAAACTTTCTATACACGTGGGATACAAGGCTGAGAATCCAGGCTGGATCTGTGCCCGAACTCACTGTCTATATTCACTGGCTCATCAAAAAATGCTGATTTAGCAGACAGAACACTGGGAGAAAGGGGGTGTGTGTGTATGTGTGTGTGTTCATCTGCAGCTGAATATTTCAGTTGGGATATTTTTGATGCTGTTGGCATTCTGCATTTACCATCTCAGCAGTGAATGTGGCTGTCAGTCCTGCTGCAGACGGGCAGCTTGGCAGCACAACAGGGCCATCCGGCATGTGGAAAACCCTTTCCTCCACGTGCAACTAGTGCTGGATTTTCTCTTCCTCTCTCACTGTGGTGCCACTGCTAGTGGTGGCAGTCACACCTCGGGAGGTTCAGAGGTGTGATCAGGCGGGGTGAGCCTCCTTCTGGAGCCCTCGCATCTGTGCTGCAATTTGTGTGAAATAAATAAGCTGTCAGTGGGACTGAATTGTTTTCTTTCCTTGTGCAAAATCAGAGAGGGAAACAACTTCACCATTTTGCTCCTTCTGTCTTCTCAGTGTGCTCCACTTGGTAGTGCATTTTCCTTACCCTTGCTCTGGTCAGGTAATTTCAGATACACGAGAGGCTAAATGAGAACAAACTCTCTTGTGAGATTTATTGCATCTTCTGCTTCTAATCAAGCCAGAAAACTAGAGCAACAGACTTCCTTCTATAATCCTGTTCTCTCCATTCCAGTCCCGACTGGAAACCAGAAGTACAACAAGGAGGAATGCAGCCAAAAAAAAAAAAAAAAGTTAAAACAAATGTCCTGGAATCTCTAAGAAGAGCGTGGGGTTTGGCCTGAGGTGATGGCTCAGGGGTGCAGAGGTGGCGTGGAGAATTCTCCCTGCTCTCAAGTGTTTTCAGTGTCCCCTACTTAGTTGTTTCTTTTTTACCTCCCTCTGTCCTCCCTTCCCTGTCTCTCTCCAGTCGGACAACTTCATTGCCAGGATGGCAGTACATGCATGTTGCCAAAGTCAATACATTAAGCTCTGTGCCTCAGGCAGGCTTAGGAGCAGTAAATGAGAAGAGCTGGTCTTGATCCATTGAGTCCATCATTCTTCCCTCCTGGCTCGATAGTGGTTTACATACTGCTGCCTAAGGTTCGCTGTGTAAAGCCACAAACGGGGGCCAAGTCAGGGAATTCCGTTCCATATCCCAGTAACTTCAGTTTGGGCTCGCCCTCCAGACTTGCCAGGACCTAGATGAGGAATGGGATCCCCTGCAGCCCCGTCTGTAGACCAGGGGGGTGCAGGTGACCCAGTGCCTGCTGTCCTCCTCGGGGTGGCAGGCAGAACGCAGTGGTAGAAGCAGCCTTCCATCACTGCTCACAAACCTGCTTGAGGCACGGAGGAACTGATGTGACAAACACAAAGGAGAGTTAGGAGTCCTAATTAGTCCTCATTTCTAGCCTGCTAAAATACCCATCTGTCACTCTGCTGCAGTAATGAGATTTGAGAAGATTAACTGGATACTGCTTAGGCCCCTCAGCATGGCAGCTCAGTAAGTGTGCTGCTGTTCAGCTTTAAGCCACACTTGCAGCAATTACACCCTAAGCAGGTTTATGTCTGGTTAGTGCTTGCATGGGAGTGGCCCAAAAAAATCTGCTACAGGAATGGGGTGGGTGATTCAGAAGATGGCAAGTGTAGTATCAGCTGTGTCAAGTTGCTGTCTTGGCATCATTTGGGGAAAAATTGCCATTTGGCCACATGGTAAAACAAGGACCCTGATACTTAAAAAAATCCCTGGCTTATCTTTTTCTTTCCTAGGGGATAGGGTCTCTTTTACACATGCACATGCTGTGCTGTGTCTTTTCCTTTGCAGAAGCAATTTCTGCTGGAGCTGGGATTTGTTTTTTTATCCAGTGTCCTAAACTGTCACGTAATGTTGCTCTGCCTGGCTCAACAGCTGCCACCTCCCACCCCAGAGGTGGGTGGAGTGAGTCTTGTTTTTGCAGTTTGTGAAATATTTCAGGATGTAAGGCGCTCATTAAATTATTGATGTTAGCTCTTGGGCATTAAACAGACGTGAACTGCAGCTCTGGATCCTAAGGGCTTTAGAAGCTAATCCCTGCCCTAATGATGGTTCCCTACTTGGGGTTTTTCATGCATCTTTTACTACGGATTTGAACTCACTGCGGGATGGTGGAAGGATTTAGCAGGTGGACAAAGGGCGACAGCAAGGCTTTTCTTTGCAACGTTATATACCTATGAAGCAAATCTAATTGAGCTTTTGTAGAAAAAGGGGAAAGACACATTCATGTTTTCTTTAGGAGAATGGGAAAAATTAGAAAAATGTGTTGCTGCCTCTTGACAGAATGTGTTTGCAGGGTATGAAAAGATTTTGAATAGTTGTGATTCAAGGAACACTGCAGGTGCACCTGACATCAATTATTTTGCTTAAGGAAAGATATTTTAGCTTGTAATGTGCCTTATTTCTATCCCTTTCCCCAGTCCTGCCTCCTTGAAAAGTGGTTGGCAGCAACAGTGCTGCTGACTTTACCTCACGGTGATGGCAGGGTGGAGGCTGGGACTCTCAGTGCAGCCCTGTCTCTGCAGTACTTTCAGCTCTTTGGCTGGGCTGTGGTGGTGAAAAACAGGACCTTGGCTGATGTGGGACAGGGAAGGGAAGGTAGCAAGCATGGCACCATGAGCTGTTGAGATCTCTGGGCAGCTTTGTGGGTTGCTTGCTGGTTCCCAGGGAACCGACTGCAGACAAAATCCTGTGTATGGCAGGAAAATCTGCTCCCGGGTTTGACATGGGGTCTCATGTTTGTGTTTGAATGGGAAGCGTTCAAGAGGCTTCTCCCTTCACCTCCCCTTGGCCACCCATTCTCCCCTCTCTGCTTCGGGGCGTTGTGGTGGCACAAAACCCTCCTGTTTGTTATGGGGCAGAGGAAGGGGTGAGGGCCATCCCTGACGCCCTCCTCCCCTCGGCAGTTTGCATGGTAATTAGCTCGTCCCTACGAGACAAGCCCACAGCCCGACAGAGCCGCGATTCAGAGCCTGAACAATGTCCAATTATCCCAGCCCTGGGAGCAAGAGGCCACTCCCTGACACGTGGGCTCCATGTCCCTGGCCAGATGGCTCCTCAAATTCCCTTGGCTGGGCCAGTAGCGCTGCTTGGGGAATTTGACACGTGTCAGCAATTTTGGCTGAGTGCTTTCGTGAGCTATCAGCAGCGCAGTTGTCTGAAATATTGGGAAGAGCTCCGTGTGCGCCCCGGGCAGTGCTGCCCGCTCCATGCCCCGTGCTGAGGCAGTGCTGGTGGCTACAGGGGAATGTGGGTGTTCATGTGTGGAGTGAGATTTTGCAGCCTCAGATTGGCTACCCATGTCCCGCATCTGGTTTGGTGACCTGCTGGGGATGTAAGCAGCTTAAAAGCACACCTTTTGCTTTTCTCTTGCATTCCACTTTGTGCACCAGTGAAGGCTGAATTGCTCAGGCTGGAGTTTGAATTGCTTGAAGGAGGTGGCAGGAGTCACATCCATGGCATGCCACAGCCCATGGCAAGCTCTGCTCCTGCCACTGCCTGGCTCAGTGAAAGACCTTAGGGCACTCCTTTCAATCCCACATCCTACCTCCCTCAGTGATTAGATGATGCTGGTATCATCTTCTTTTCTGTGCAAAGTTCTCATTATTGTTGTTATTCAGTGGGAAGAGTCCTAGTTGTTTTCATCACCCAGGACTGAAATGTGGGCTCTTGCAGCTCTGGGGAGTGACACATTGGCTGAGAGTGAGGGCAGGAGAGGATCGGGCTCACCCAACTTGCCTGTCTCAGGAGGTTCCATACCAAGAGCCTCCAAGGGAGGTGTGAGGAGCACCAGGGTGGCATTACATACCCAGAGTGCTTCGTTCTGACTTGGTGGGGCTTCTGCCCCGATATGTGACAATTTAGCTTCGAAGAGAACATGACAGCCATTTACCACCTAACCTCTGGAGTTAAGAAATGGAAAAAACAATGCAGCGTGTGTCTGAAATAGCAGAAGAGATTACCCTAGACTGGAACTTTGCCAGGATGCTTCTGCTAATCTTGCAAAAAAAAAAAAAAAAAAAAAAAAGGGAAACCAAGCAGAAAAATAAAAAAAAAAAGCTACGAAGAATTTCTGCAAGACTGCAATCTTCATTTTATAGTCTCTGATTTTGAAGGGAGAATATGCAGTAACTCAGCTTTCCCTTTGCACACCGTGGGACGTGGTTCATTACTGGCTCATGGATAGGACTGCCCCTTCCAAGTTGCCTGCAGCAACTTCAGTTGATTCTGGTTTTGGGACCAGGCCCAACCTTAATTTATGGATGGAAGTTAATGATAATGCATCCAAAGAAACAGCTGGGAGGAAAGAAGTGTGGCAGAGAAATGGAAAAGGACACCTGAGGAAATGGATGGGAAAAGGAAATAAGGGCGAAAGTGGAATGGAGAAAAGCATGTGAGGAAATTCCAATATGCTTGAAAGGGAGGAGGCGAAGGTTGGAAAAAGTAGTCTGAGGGGAAAACTGACTGTGTTGGAACAAATGGAGACTGCTAATGAATGGTGGAAGAGAGAGGGCTGTAAGTGGGGACAAAATTCACAATCCTGGCAGCTTTGTTAGTAGGGGTAGTACAGAGGAAGAGATTCTCTTCTGCGTACAGACAGCTGAAGGATAGACAGGACTAAAGGAGCATGCTCACAGTGTCGACAGCTCTTGTTATCCAAAACTTCTCTTGCAGATTTTTACCCAAAACTGAGACAGGGCAAGAGGCAAAACGTAATTTCTGACTCCTTTCAGCCCTTGAAACAAGCTTGGTTTTATAAAGTGCAAGGAGATGCCATTGAGTTACTACATTGCAAGTGATGCAATTTTTTCATCAGCTAATGACATTTTTTCATTCCCCTTTTGGTGCCTAACTGATGTTAAAATGAGCTTCAATTTCTGATTAGCTCCTAAGTCTATGGATGTGAGCAAGAGCAGCTTTGCCTCGCTTGGATAAGCTTTCAATATTTTATGCTTGAATGTGCTCATCTTCATCACCTGCTGAAGGCTGCGGTGCTTCAGCTTCCTTTGCTTTGGAAGCTTGTGCTATGGATCCAAACTCCTCTGGTTTTACAGTCTCCAGCAAGGTCCTGCTTTTGGATCATTCAGTTCATCCCCGTTTGAGACACACCTGTGCAAGAACATGAACTTAGCCTTGAGTTTTCTTCCCTCTGAAACACATCAGCCATGTACTAAAATCAGGATACAGGTCATGGCCTGAAGTGTGTGGCTCAGCTGTGTTGACTATGGAGACCTACAAAGGCAAAGAGATGATTGACTGGTACAGCAGTACTGTAGCTATCAAAATGTAAGGAAGTTTGATTAAGTATGATCTCAACGCCCTTTTCCTGCAACACCCCTTCTTGTGTTTGCAGAGTGTTTGTTAGTGTCTCAAAGCCCTTAGTACAGCAAGATCCAGGAGTCAGAAAGACAAAAGAAACACAGTCCAGAAACCCAATTCCTGGACATATGCCTTTGAGAAATGTAGTGTATCAAGGGATTTTTTTCTTTGGTTGCTTCCTCTTTCCCTGCTTCCTCCAGTCTTTGTTATTCCCAGCAACGACTTTATTTACTTATTTGCTTCTCCCCAAACCACTGGACAGACGGGGGCTTCATCAGGGAGCAGTTTAGCTGGAGTGGGCAAAACAATGGGGCTTTAATCAGGGTGCCTCCAGCAGCCACTGCTGGCCAGAGGTTTCTCTGAATTCCCAACATGGAACAGTTGCCTCTTTCATGAAGTGCCTGTGGGATGAGCACAGGATTGCTACACCCAAAGCATTTTCATGCAGCCACAGCTCTCTGAAAGGAAATGCTGCTGAGGACACTGCCTGCAACGCCCCGAGCTACTGGGGTGACCAGTGTGAGAGAGTCTTTCTTCCAGGCCTGGGCTGTGTTTGCCTTCCACATGCAATCTGTGAATAGCTTGAGTCTGGAAAGTGTTTAGGAAAGCATCTAACTTTTCTCTTAAATGAGGAAAAAATAAAAAAAGGAGGGAAAAAGAAAAAGAAAACGTCAGGGATAAAGAAATAGTTTCCAGTGACTTGATGCAGCATGGCCAAACCATTTGTAATAATTTCCTTTAAATTCCTTTTATATAGCAAGAATTAAATATGAAATCATGAATCAGGAAGCAGTCATCCTGCCAGCCAGTGACATGTACAGAGAGATCAGAGCAAAGTGAGAAAGATGCAGAACAGCAGGAGACTTGCAAAACCCTTTTTTAGCTCTCTCTTTTTCTTCCTCTTTTTGTTTAGTGTACACATTCATGTAGAACTAACATTTCTAACCCAAAAGAAGCTGCGGGAATCTCCTGCTGTTCCTTGTCTGTCCAATGGCAGTCCTAAACCTTCCTGTCTTGATGTGTCTCATCTGTCTGTGTTTCCTGATGGATGTTGCAGTCCCCAGATGTTTGGATACCTGATTCATCTCAAAGAAGACTGTGAAACATTAGGTATTTTAAAATACCCAGCTTTATAATTGCTTTGTTTAACTCTGCAGCATTCTGAACTCATATAAGGCAATAATAAAAATCACTGCTGTTTTCCTTCAAAGTTTTTTTGCCATTGCTGCTTCTAAATTTGTGTGCACACAATGGCTTTTGCCTTTGCACTAGCAAGGTTATAACATTCCTGTTTCCTGAATTCATATTTTTCCAATGTTTTTTTTCAAACCCTCTGTAAAGGCTCCTATCAGGAGTGCCCAGGCTTTTGTGTAAAAGAGGACTGAGGTTACACAAGTGCTACCAAACTGAAGTTAAGAAATTTTCCCAACAAAACCTGAAGTCAGAAGAAACAGACCTTGTGCCTGTTGTCTACAAAGGTCCACAGGCCCACAAAGCTGACTTGGGTTGCACTTGCGTTTTGCATATCTCAGAAGCCTGTGAGGATTACACTCTGGAGCTCTCACACTGGCCTTTGCTGTGTCTCGGCCAAAGTTGGAGATGAAGATGCCTGTCTGAAGCCCTGTTCATTTTGAACTTATTCTTCTCAGATTGCTCTGATCAGGGCTGAATTTGAAGTACAGACGCCTGACTTCAATTTCCCTGAAATACAGGGTGTTCAGCTGCAGGATTTTTATCTGTCTCTAGCTTGGCTCCAAGGGAAAGGAGAATAAATACTATGGGCCAGGAGACTACAGATGCAAAAAATTATAGGCTTTAAAATGTCACTAGCTGAGCACATAATAGATATTCTTCGCGTTTTATGATTAGCTGTTGTGTTCTGTTGGCCAATGCTGCCTTCCTGATGCAATTTATAAAGGAGTCTCAGGTCAGGGTGAGGCAAGCCAGATTCAAAACTGGATTTCCTGAGAACACCGCTATCTTTTGCAACTTTTCCTTAGCTTTCTCTGAGCAGGACAAGTTTGCCTGTTTACACCTGCCTGTGCCTCTCATCCACTTTGCCATCTCCCCTTCCATTCCTAGTCCAACAAGATATCATCCACCCAAATATCTGTTTGCATACTGCAAAACCAACTGAATTGTGAACTAGGCTGTGCAGCTGAATTGTGCCATCATGCCCAGCATTTCAGATCAAGGGAAATGCATTATGTGTAGGATTCATGCAACTGTCTCCTATCTGTGCCCAGAGCCATCTTAGAAGCTGGGGTGACCTGAGCGCTGCATGTGAAACCAGTCTCTGCATGGGACCATCTGTGCTCGGGGGACCAGGGCACTGGTCTTTAGACCTTGGCAGCTGTATCTGCACTTCATGGATTTGTATTGATGTGTCTTCTTGCAACTCCTTTCATCTGCTGCTCAGGTGGGCCAGAGGCACAGCTGGCCCCACTGAATGTCCCCTGCCTGGCATCCTCTGCTGTATGAAGCTGTGGAGTAGAAGGGGATGTGCAGAGCAGGGTGGCAAAGTTGGATGGAGCAGGGCTGTACAAGCCAAGGGATCTAGTTAAGATCATACCTCTTGTCTGCACGTTGTGCCACAAGCCTTCCCTAGCACGGGGCCCTTGTCACTCCACGTGTCTTTTCAAACACTCCTTAACAGAGACTCGCAGTGGTACACAAGCAGTTTAAGGGATTTTCATGCTCTCAGAAAAAGAGTGTCTTCATTTTTTTGCTGTGGACCTGAAAGGCTTTTCCAGCACCTTGCAGCCCTCTGACTCCTTGCCTCCATTTCAGCATACTGCCTTTTACCACTGATCTCCCCCAGAAGCACAGCCTGCATGGCATCGGGCCAGCCTCTGACCTCAGTGATAGTAGTATAAATCTGGGATACTGCAGCCAGCTGGTATGGAAGTACTTCAGCTCTGAATATACAGAAGGTATTCCCAGCCATAAAGGGGCTTATGATTTGGGTTAGTGAAACAGCAGGTCAGAAGCAACTTCTGCGTGATGGGGGTGCTTGCAAATCTCTCTTGTGACAAAGTGTTTCTGCAACATCCACGCTTTCCCTGGCACTACCAGAGTGAGCCATGAATTAATTCCAGGGAAGTCCAAGGAATGCACCAGAACTCAGCTGCTGTCAAGAATGAAAAAAATAACCAAATTTTAGGTGGATTTGTCAACAGTAGGTAGACTGTTGTAATTTGCCGTAGTTGACATTGAAGACAGTGGTGCCATCAGCTCCAAGAGAAGTAGGTTGCGTTGGCCTAGAACATTTCTCAGATTGCTGAGAAACTCTTGGTGAGGCTGGATATGGATCAGAGAAGTGCTCAAGTTGAAAGCTTCGATGACAGTGTCTGGAAGGGAGGTTTTGGAGACCTGGAGACAAGGCATTGTCTGTTTTGAGAGCACTTGACACAGAATGACCTTCCTTAAATGAAACCAAGCTGCAGACAAATACGATCTTTTGTGAGACTTGCAGCAAAATTCCTCTTTGTCCAGGGTCCCTTTTTGCTGTAATAGAAGAAAATTAATTGATAGTGGGAAAAAGCATTGTGATATGAAAAGATCAACTGAACCTGAGAGATGTGAAGCAGAGAGCAGGGAGACCCTCAGCTCATTCCTAAATTGGATCACATCCTTACCATAATGGTTACCAGCAAAGTGCAGTAGAGCAGCGCTTCTCAGGCTTTTCTGGCTGAAGCCAAACACATAATTTCAGAACAACTGAGAGGCCATGACCAAAATTTTGCAGCATATCAGTGGGCAAAGCAGAGAGAGAGAGCAGGACAAATGCCCTGGAAGCCCTGAAGATCCCCCTTCGTACAAACACTTCAGGTGGGCCAAGGTGCAATGTTAGGGCAACCCTTACTGGGCAGTGCAGGCTAAAACTGTTTCCTGTGATGGGGCAGAAAAATACGGCCTGTGGTTGGTAGTTGACTCAGCTGATTTTCCCCATCCCTCCCAAGAACTCTGCCCTGGGATGCTGTGGAGGCAGGCAGACACCTTTTATGGGTAGTTCCCCGAGGTCAGGCAGAGCCTGCTGGGCTTGGCGCAGATTCTCCTGCAACCTTATTGGGAGCAACGTGGGTCAGGAGGGTCCCAGGTCATCTCAGAGCAGTCCTGGGGGCATCTGAGGAGGTCTCTGGGGAAGGATATGCCTGTCCACCCCATCCCTACCCTGACACACATACACTTGGATTTGAGAGAAATTGTTTCCATATGGAAGTCAGCAGAGCTGGAACAGTCGAGAGATCTGAGCTCTGACAGCCCTGCAGTCTGTTGGCTCAGGAGGCAGCAGTAATGCATATATTTGGAGCCTTCCTCCAGACAAAGCAGGGAATGTGTCTGAAGGGGTGGTTATCCATCCCAATATCCAAGGAGAGCCTTGAGTCCCCAGAATGGTTTCCCTGTCTGCCTGGCAGTATTTGCAGCTGCTGGTTTGGAATAGCCTGTGTGTCCTTGTGCGAGCCAGGGCAGCTGGAGGTGGATTTGTTTTCTGTTGATTTCATGGCAATGTTGCTGCTTCAGGCCACTGCCTTGGTGTGAGGAACAACAACATCCTAGAGGAGACACCCAGTGAACTGCTGACTGCTCCACGGCTGCCCAATCCGCATGCCCAGCGTGGGAAGCGGTCAGACCACCCTGACGGCATCAACAAAGCCATCATGTTTGCTGACATTTCAAGGGAACAGAGAAGGGAACAAAAGCTGGGAACAAATGCTAGGAACAAAAGTCTTTGATGCAGTTTAGAGCTGCAGTTGGAAGATGTGGGGCTGAATTGTAATTGCCAGATCCAAGTGCCTTTTTGCTGGGGAGGGATTTTAAACCTCCATCAAGCTCCCAAAGGTGGGGCTTGAGTTTGAATTCCAGGGGAAGAAAATTATGCTGAAAACTTAGTGTGCTGTGAAATCGAAATGAAAGGTAAAAAAAGGAAAACAATGGGTAGCTGAGGAGATGGAGGAAGTCAATAGTCAAGGAATGCAAGAAGTTTGGTATAACTGATATGTAAACAGTGAGGGCATCTTTTCCAGGGAATTCAGGCTTTTCCTCACCCACACCCCACCCACAACCTCCCTTCCCTGAAATGATCAGAAATATTGCAGTTTCTCCCTAGATGACCCCTTGGTAGCGTCTTGCTATTATTGTGGTATTCAGCTATGAGACAACATTTCAAGAGGAAAAAAAAAGAAAAGAATTATAGAAGTGACACCAAGCCACAAAGCGCAGAACCAGTTCCAAACATTCCCAGGCATAGGGCTACTGGAGTCTGGTCTTTTGGCACAAACTGACTTCTAGGACAAATAACCCGAAAGGTTTCGCTGACCATCTGATCAGTGATCTCTGATTCAACTCTTCTGAGGTTTTGGCCTGTATGTTCAGGTTTAGGGTAGAAGTTTGGGTAGGGAGACTCTTTCTGGTTTGCTGGAAGCTTGGGGAAATTAGTCCTCTTCCAGGAAAACACATTTGTGTGAGATTTTCATCTCAACTTTCTGCGTCAGTGATTCTGACAAACCAGTTGCAAACCAGTCTGCAATCTTTTTACCAACTTCTGAATTTTTGAAGGTAAGTTTTTATTTGCCAGGAGTTGAGATACAAGAAAACTGCTTCTTGACCTTAGGTCTTCCACTATCTCGGTGCATGACTCAGGCTGCCAAATCATTTCTGTTTCTCCTGTTTGCACCTATGGGATGAGAATGATCCTTATCCTCTGTTAATTCATGACTCCTTGCTGAGGGCTTAGATTTTTGCTGACAGAGGCAAAGCACATTTTGTGAGACCATGCTGGGGTTTTAGCCTCACAATAGGGGACGTGACATACAAGCAAGGTTTCAAATGAGGTTTTTTTGTGTCCTGAGGGTTGAAAAGCAAACCATAGGACACTCACCTCCTTTTTTCTCATTCATTGACAAGAAACACATGCAATATTCTGGACTTCAGCTTGCAAGGAAGAGTGCTGCCGTCCTCAGAAGTGTACAGAGAGGAGCAAACACTAGCCAGGCAGTAATGATATCACTCAATGTCCATTAGAGCTGGTTCCTGTTTAGCACTGTACTGTGCTCCATCTTCCCCTACCACAAGACTTGCTTTCATCCAAAATTGGAATAAAAAAAGGAGAAACTATCCCTAAATAAAAGTTCTCCAAAAGGTTTTATTGCGTTAAAAATAATGATAAAGGAGTGAACATATTTCACATTCTAGAAACAGTATATTTGAGTGTTTGGTCAAAAAATTGAACAGAATCCCTTCATTCTGGTGAAACATTTTGAATTTGTGAAATGCGCACTTTCCCACTGGAAAATCTTTCAGCTGGATGATTTTCAAGTGGCCTTTCTTACCACATGCTTTAGTATCCAATTTAAACTCCAGCTGCTGGCTGTGGTTGTCCCTCGCTGTAGCGAGTGCTGGCACTTATGCTTTCCTTTAACACAGCAAACTCTTCCAGGGAATCTTTCTGTGGCTTAGAAGGCATCACCTGATAATGACAGGGGAAGGCTGGTCAGATGCTTTTGTCTTTGTCTCAGTGGCCGGTGCAGAACCATTCCACTCAGAGTTATCTTTTGACCGATTTTATATACCGGGGAAGCCTGCCTCCCACCCTCTCCCTGAGAAGGCAATTCTACATGATACTATGTCTCAGTCTTAGGAGGTTTTCCCTATTCTTTAATAGCCTCTCACAGTTTCGTTCAGTCCTAGCTACAACGCCTTGATCACCCAGAAGAAGCTGTTTCCCTCCGTGATATTCCTACCCTGTGCAGACTGCCACTGTATGCCTTCATTCCTCTCCTGGTCCTTGGGGCCAGCTGTGCCTATTTACCACCAGCACTTTGTTCTCCCTTGCTGGTTAATCCCTGTAGGTCACTGGAGTTTCTGCTCCTTCTCCCTTCCTCCTCCCCGTATGCCGCGTGGTATCCTGTTTTCCTTGTAACTGTAGCCACACTGCAGGGCTGAAAGACTCAAGGATTTTTCCATTAATAATCCCCACGCCCTTTTCCTGGTCAGTACACTGCTTAAGAGGGATTGAGGTAATTCATTCACGAATAGCAGGCTGTACTTGAAGAGGGGGAGAGAGGGGCAGGAAGATGTGGGCTCAGGGGAGTCCGTTTCTCTTGCGCGACCCTTCATCAAAGCGCGGTTTTGCTCCCGCAGCAGCTCGTGGTGCCCCATCCCACTGTTGTGTGTGAGCGCTGGCACAGCTCCAGCTATGGGGGGCACACCTTCCGTGTCCAGGAATACTTACTTCAGTGTCAACACTGCAAATTTCAGCAGCCCTGGCCAACTCCCGCTGTGAGAATGTAGGTGGGAATTTTTCCTTTGCGTCTTACACCCTCACCAGCCGTTAAGATTTTGCAATTGCACCTTGAGTAAGAATTTCTTCTCATGAGGGAAACTAAGTCCCAGTTCACTCTCTTGCAGCTCTGCTGGCTCTGCCAGACTTGGGGCCACATCTGCTGTTGACTACAGTTGCATATAGCTGGAATAATTTTGTTGGCCTCTGTGGCAATTTATGGACAGAAATTGGAAGCGTAGTCCTTCGCGTTGTTACTACAGCGTCACAGAAAGGTGACTAGGCCACAAATGGAAAAAGAAGGAGAAAATCACATTATAACAATATATTTTATTGAAATAGACCTGTGGCTCATCCCAGAGGACCATTGTCTAGAGCGACAAGCCTGCTAAGGGACAGATCCTATTTTGGTTATTGCTGTGCACCCCGTAATAAACACCTTTCCCACCCCACCTATTTGGCTATAGAGGTATGGATGTGGTATGGAAAATGCTGGGGGACTCTATCTTTCCCATCATGGGAAACCCTTCCTTGCTGGGGCGCATGTCCTAAGGGGACCCAACTCCTTGCCCTGCGCAGGAGGCCGTGGGACCGCCGTGGCTGAAATCCTGTGAAGGGCAGGCAGTGCTTTTGCCCCGGCTGGCCGTGCTCCTCACCCTCTGCCCTGCTGTGTGTCCCTGTAGCCACAGGCTCCATGACTGTTCCTTACACTGTGCAGCAAACTGCAGACCTCCTGGCGGGAGATGGGCATGCAAACTTTGAATACCGTGGGCTGGGGGAGGCCCGAAATGATGTCTGGTTAGGTTTCCCCTTCTCTGCTGTGCCAGTGGCACACACAATGGCAGTCTGTGGAGCTGAAGTGATTCAGCTTGGTGTGAGCTGTGTTCTGCAATCGTCGCCCATTTTCTCCGCTGTTGATGAAACAGTGCTGGCAGTGGTAGTGATTCCTCCATTTGAGAGAATAAAAAAGAAGGCAATAGTCTGGTGTAAAGGTCTTGGCATTTCCCACAGCTTATGACAGCGCTGCTGGAACGCAGGGGCTGTGGCTGTAGCTATTCTTTTGTGAGCTTACATTCCTTAGCAGTGGGAAATCGGCAGCTGTAATTAGTCTCTGATGTTCTCTGTTAATAAGTGATTTGGTACTTGCAAATACCAGCATCCCTAAGACATAACTATATTGTTTTGACCTCTTATCTCTTCTCTCTCCTCCTCATTGAGAGGGGCCCCAGATGTTCTCCAAGACTGCTTGGAAAAAAACCATCCAGCCCTGCTCCTCCCTATTACATCCCTTTCTCCACTACCACTTTTTTTCTTTTTCTTTCCCAGCCACTGTGTAGGAAAATGGTTCCTGCTAGTCCTCATGGAAAAGGACACAGATGCCATCAGGAAACCCATTTGCTTTAGGAGGAAGAGGGGCCTGACATCAACAGGAAGAGCTGTGCAGCAGAGCTGCTCCTGCCTCTGAAAGAGGGGGGCCTTGAAAACAATGTCAGCTCGCAGTTTAGGACTGGCCAGCAGGAAACGCATGCACCCTGGTGTTTGCTGTGCAGAGGAAATGATAAGCACTACCTGGCCTAACTTGGAGCAGAGATAGCATGGGGGAAAAAAAGGAGGGGGAAGGGGAGCGGGAAAGTTGTTTTTCTTCATGCTGGTTCAGAGCCTGTCCTTTGCAAAATGGAAAACAAAATAAAGAGTGAAATATGGAATATATCAGGAATCCGTTGGGGGGCTTAGAAACCGAGGAGCACAATTGCCAAGTGATTAGATTTACTACTTTAGTAATAGTTTGATATTGGTTATTTTCCATTGTTCGCACTGAGAATGACCCTCATTTGATAACCCCTGGCATGCATATTTATTGAGAGGTGAAGGGAGCGAGAGACTTGTATCCCCTGTGGAACTGGGAGGATTTTTTGTGGAGGGAAGACATGAGGACAATGCTGCCATTGGGGGCAGAAGGGCCTTGGGAGTACAAATAGAAGTATTGTATAGATGGATATTTTTCCTGACTTGTCCTTACTAGATGGGGGTATAGAAGCCTTCTTGAGAATAAGGAGATACCATCATGCTGAATATTTTATGCAGCTTTGTTTCTTTTCCTTTTTTACTAGGGTCTCTAAAAGCAAAATTGTGCCTCCTTTCACCACTGCCCATCTGACAGAACTAGTTTCTATTTCTGATACCCTTACACCTCTGGCAGGCAGCTACAGAGGTACAGCCCTTGCAGCTCAGCCTTGGAGAAACCATTCCATGTGCTCTGGTTGCATCTCTGTAGTTGTGTGCTGACATCCTGAGGTGGAGGTGGACAGACATAAACAGCATGGCAGGAAGTATTCTAAACAATCCCAGCCCAGCATCAGCCTCTAGAAGGCTGGGAGGCATTGTGACACCATCTGCAAATGTTGTTCTGCCTCCTCTGCTGTCCTTGATGATTCTCTCAGGCTCTGGAGAGCGAGCAAACTGCCCTCTTGCAACATATGTGAGCACTGATGTGCCACAAGGCTGGCAGATGGAGCAGTGCTGTGCTCCCTGCTGCTTCTGAAAGAAGCCCTGAAGGAGCAGCACCACGTCCAGATGTTTGAGCCAGGCTGCTCAGCAGCTTCTTTTTGAGCTCCTTGCCCTCCCTGGTGTACGGAAAGGAAAACAAGATCCTTGCGATCACGGCTGTAAGGGTACACTTCAGAGTACTGCAGCCCCTGAAGATGGAGAGGTGTAGCCAATATGACCCATATCCCATGGGCTGCCCTTCTTCACTAAACTACTAAGTGAAACCAATCCCTTGAGACTGGTTCTGGACTTGCTGGTGTAGATGTCCATGTGTGCTCGAGGAACAGCCCCCCAGAGCAACAGCTTTCCTTGGCTGTAAGTGCTTCACCCAGCAAAGCCTTCAGCACAGTAGCAACAAGCAGGGCAGTGCTTCAACAAGCAAGAGCACCAGGATGTAATGATGTATCCCCCAGACCTAGGACACTGGCCTAGCATGACTTTTGCATCTTTTGGCTTTGTTTGGCTTTGATTGACACCTCATTGAAACCCAGCTATTTCTCTAAGATGAATTTCCTGGTAATGCACATGAAACCTCTCTCTCTCTCTCACACACACACGTACATAAACACATATAGTTGTATATGTAAAAATACATTCATATATGTATATGTATGCATACACACTTACATGCTGGTATATACATTTATTGATGTGTGGAGTTATGTGTGTCTGACCAGGTGCTGCTTCTGGCAGAATTTTCTCCACGTCTTTTGGACACAGAAACTGAGCCCACAGGCTATGGTGATCATACGCCCTGGGCACTGCTTAGGATGAGTAGAACAGCACCTTGTTTCACCAGGAAAACATCATCAATCCAAGTCTCCCACAGCTTAATCCTCTTCAAATAAAGACTGACCTGTTTTCAGCCTCCTCTGAGCAGGTTTGAGAGGAGCATTTCTAGGTGACCTGCTATTGCCAGCATAAGTCTTAATTCTCCTCTCTGTTGAAACTCTCACCATCATTCTGTGCTAATGTAAAGCTGGTGAAAATGCTTCTGTCGTTCGTATTCCTCCTTTGCCAGTATTTGCATATCACAGTAAAAGGTAAGAGGGTGTTCCACAAATAGATTTTATTTTCTTTTGTGGAAAATACTGATGACTCCAATGGGATCTTTTGTATGAGTGTGTTTCTTTGGGTCAGGCCCAGGCGACCTGGGAATGAAAACACTCAGTCTAAATACATGCTCAGCAACTGAGCAAAGATGGAATGGATTTGGTGCTGCTTGGCTACAAAGTATAATGACTGATTATTGCTAGTGCCTTTGCATGTTTGTTTTCAATCAGATTGACATCATAAAGCCTTATTTACTTTTTCTCAAAAGTCTGTTTTCATTTGCCTTTCACTTCTCATTTGTAGCCATTACGGGTTTGCATTTAAGCTCCTCATCTGTCTGCCTGTGATATGTAGAGATCCTCAGTGATTTTTCCTGCTCTTTGCCCTAAATTGTTGACTGTCTGTAAAACAGCCCATTTGGAATAACCTCTGGAAATTGCTGTACCACTCTTCACGAGGAGAGCCCTAGAGGCAAGATCAGTGAGAGGCCTGAGTGAAAGAACATTGCTGCATAACCTAGTGTCAGTCTGCATCAGTCCATCAGTGTGACAGAGGGCAAAAGAAAGAGAAAGGAGAAGATATAAACAAGTGCTGTGAGATTCAGCCATGCCACTTTTCTTCCACATGAGAGCTTAGTCCAGGACCAGCTTTTCTGTTGCTTTGTACCTTGCTACCAAACGATAACCTGGGCTCTCAGTGCGGTGATGGGCCCCTGTTCTCCCTTTCACACACCTGAGCTTGTTGGCACTGCCATCCTGAGTTAGCTGGCACAGCTGGATGTGTGCTTTAAAGCCTGGGAGAGGCTGTCATGTATGCTTGTGAATGACTTGCTGGGTGGCAAGCATGGAAGGAGAACCATAAGTGCTGATGGACCCCATCCCGTCTTTGCACATTTGAGGGGAAAACAGAAATTTCCTTGGAAAGAGCAGCAGAGAGAACTGCAGAGCAGCCCACTTTGCTGCAGCACAAGTGTTCATGAGATAACAACCCAGTTCCTTGCTTCATCCTGTCTCTTCCCCAGCCTTCCAATAGTGTTTATTTGGGAATTAGTTGCTTTGTCGCCACCATGCCATCACTACGAAAGTGGAGTAAAGATCTGTCAAAGAGTGAGATATCATGACAGAGCAGCACAGAAAATGCAGGCAAATTCCATGTCCTCTAGGGATTGCTACAGATTTCGGTGTATGGAGATGGTGTTTGTGAAAGGCATGGTACAAAAGACTTCAAAACTGTTTAACTAGTAGCTGGTATTTTTCAGGTGCACATCAAGATCTAAGCACTCAGAATCTCTTCCTAACAGCCCCAAAAGTCTGCCTTACAAAGAGAAACCTGGAATCCCTGTTGCCTGGCACACTAGAGTCCAAGTTGGAAAGGACTAAGGGACAAACTAACACTGACAGCCAGGTAGGGAGCATTGATCCCCTTGAATTGCCATTCTCCTGATTCTGGGATCCTAAGAATCCCGCTTAGGAATCTTGAAGTGTCAAGGGAGATTTTGGTTTCTACACCCTTTTAACAGTCAAGAAGTGTTGCCTCCAGTAATTTTGGGACTGTAAGAAACTGAGCAGGTCTTCATCAGCTGGCAGGCCTGGGTAAAAGATGGAGACTGCGTTTGTTTTTTAACTTTCTTCTGAAGCTCTGGTAAATGAAAACATGTAGATTAAAATCTGGTGAGAGGAGGAAAAAACTTATGGAGTCCATATGTTTTTGTTCCTTTGTTGTCAGCAGTTAAGTGGGTTAGCATGGCTTACATTGGTTTCTAGGCTTAAGAAGAGAGCAGAAGAAGGAAAGTATGACACAGAAAACGTGACATAAGCTTATTTCTTGATCTGGATGAAAGACATCAGGCTCTCAAGAGACTTCAGATGAAGTGTACATTACTGGCTTTCCATCCCAGCACCCAACACTTACCTGGACTCTTCCCTGGCAGGCTGCTTCTCCCAGCTCCCTTGAGCTGCAGCATTGGCATCGCCCCACTCCTGCATTCCATCAGCTGGTGCAGCCTTTGGAATTGTTAGTGTTTTTAGTACATGTCACCAGAATCGATGTTAATGGCAGAACTCTTGTCTTACAGCCTGCTTATCATCACAGTATCTATTTACCAAGACAGAGGTCAATTCATTATGTGCAGCTTCAAAAATATTCTGATATTTTCTATACTTACGCCTGAGTCCATTTCCAGACACAGCAAAAATTGTCCAGTTACTCCTATCTCCAGAATTATTTATCACAGTTGCTTGTGTTGTGGTGAACAAAATGCTGTACAATCTCCACCCTAATCTGCTGTGGATCAGGGTTGTTAGGATTCAAATGGTTAGCTGGGGACGTGCCCAGCTCATTGACCTGCCATGCCGAACCCGAGCTGCTGTTTTCCGAGGTGGTTGTACCACAGAGTCATAAAAGTTAGGAGTGGAGATATCCTGTTCTGTTATCTGGTCTTTTTTTTTTTTCAGGAAGTTCTCAGCAGGATGTTTTCCTAACAAAACTATTCTAGTATTTAGTACAACCTCTTTCAAAAGTGCCTGCGTGACAGAATTTGCCAGCTATGTCAAGGTAAAGTCACATTTCAGAGGGGCACAGTGACCGCCGGGGCTGAGAGTCAGCATTCAGTGTCAGCTTTGGCAGTGCTTTCTCTTAGGCTTTCTTTGATGTGTGTTGTCTATGAGCTGGCCAGGTCTGCCACGGGCTTTTTCATTCCTGCTTCAAACATCACAGCCGTCAGATCTACTCTGGAAAATCAGGTGTTCCTGCATGTCTTATTTAGATATGTTAGATGTTAGCTGGGTATAATATCAATGGGAATAAAAAAAAAAAAATCCTTGATGGTGGTGCCATTGACTTTGTTCAAACTCACAGCTGAGCCTGCAGGTTGTGTTGAAATGCATGTGTTTGAAATCAGAATGCCCTGTCCCAAACAGCACTCAGCGTTTCCGCTTCCCACGCAGGCCGTGGAGGGTGATGGCTCGCAGCATCTGACAGATTTGAGATCTGTTTTTCCTACATTTTTGCCCACCAAATCACAACCATGCACAGGACGGTGCTTTCATCGCAGGGAATGGCACTTGTGATAACCTTTGTGACATTGCAGGGGCATTTCCCACCGAAGCAGAGGGGAAAAAATACATGAAGTGTGTGACTTACACAGTGAATCAATTGTGCTGTCCATGCGGGCAGGATCACCTTGGTGCCAACCATTCATCCTTTTAAACTGCATTTATGGCAGCTATGGGAGAAAAGCCAAGGTGGATTGAAAGAAGTTGGTTTGTTTTTAAGCCTGTTTGGTGTTGTTTAGCTGCCTCATGCTGTTTAAATACAGGTGTGTGCGTGTATGGAGGGGTTGTGGCAGCTTAGCCACAGCTAACAGCCAAATTCAACACTGGAATTTGAGACTGAGACAGATTTTGGTTTTTTGTTTTTTTTTTTTTTTGTTCTGTAATGGGAATTTAGTGCGGGTGCAGAGTATGCACAGATGTCCTGGAGACTGAAGCTCATTGTCCTTGTAGCAGTTATGTCCTGACAGGGCAAACCATCCCCTTTCCCAGCTCTGCCAAGTTCATCTCTGAGCAGGAGAGACCCTCTGCAGGGATTTTGGATGCTGTGGTCCCTTCCATCCCTGGCCGCCACTGACAAGGAGACAGTGGAAGGCAAAGGAAGTGTTACGTGGTGGGAAGACAGGATTTATCCTTAGCTGCCACTGGTTAGGGCTATGCACTGGGAGAAAATCTGGTGTTGTGACTGATGTGCTGCACCAGGGCTCGGGTGAGCTGCAGGGAGGAGAGCACAGTTTGATCTGCTCTGGAATCTGTTTCTCAACAAACCTTATGCCTAGTGAAAATCAGGCAGTGTCAGCAAAAAAGAAAAATAAATATAGTGAATCAGCTCTAGAACTCGTGATTTACAGTAGAAAGTCAGGAAATGCAGAAAAATATCATATCAGAGATACTGACAATCAAGTATGTTGCCATTTGTACAATGTTGTTCCTTTCCTGTGATTAGGAGGCCAACTTAACATATTAGTTTGTTCTTTTTTGTTATTTTTTTGTACAAAATAGCAGCTCTTGCTTAGTACAGACTGAAACAGTTTTTAAAAGGAAATATTTCCTATTTTAGTCATTTAAGTTGAAACGAGAGACTTTGCACCTTTATTATCATGGTATTGACATAGCATGATAGGAAGCATGTGCTGCTATTGAGGGTAATTGAAGATTATTTTAAAAACTACGCATGTATAACAAAACCAAAATGATGAAATAAAAATGTAAAACAGCCCAACAATTTTTTTTAGTGATGCAGGATTCATCGTGGGGAGAAACTAAAAGAAAAAAATCCAAACTATTTCCTGCAAGTCAAAAGTAAAAAATTTGGTGCTCCAGGTGAAATGAAAGGTCTGCAATTATCCTTCCAATACTTGAACTAAAATTAAAACGAAATTAGAGAGGACATGAAACCTCCACTGTGTGGTAGAAACCAACTACTAAGGAGGCCCTGAGTATTTCTGTCACCAGTGCTGATCCTTACAAGGAGTTCTCTGAGAAAATAACAGAAGGATAAAGTAAAAAATTAAGCCTGCTGCTCTTCAGTCCAGTTCAGTGCAGTGCACCCTAAACACATGACCCAGTCCAGGTTAGCTAACTTGCTGTCTAGCTGGGCACTATTCACATTGACTGGTTAGGGTGTCTTGGCAATCTCCTCCCTGGGGTCCTTCTGTAGCCCATGGAGGCTCAGAGTTTCTTCTAGAAGGTGGCACTGAAAGTCACAGGCTATTGCCTGCATCTCCTGCTGGACCAGCATCTTCCTTGCTCTTTGCTGACTTTGGTGAGAGGCCAGGAGGCCATCCTCCCACTGGTCCTTAGGTGGGGTCACTCCCTCTTTACTTAGTGACCTCTCCTGCCTGGGGATTTAAATAGGGACATGCTTAAAGGTCTTCGCAGATTAGATCCAAAATTCTCGGTCCAGTGCCAGATGAAGCCTTTGTCAGGCAGGCAAAGAATGAGCACCTTGCTTGCTGGTGGGGAGGTTTGGTGGGTGGCAGCACCATGGCTGGGAAGGGACAGGAGAAGGGAGAGCCAGCAGTGCTGGGAGGGGAGAATTTCAGCACCCGTTGCTGCCTCTGGAAACCGGAGGGATCAGAAGGAGGATGATGTGGTACCTTACCCAGCAAGAGTAGCAGATGTGTAAAGGAGGTGGCACGAGCTGTTGTCTTGGAAAAGACCCTGGTGAAGGTGAATTTCTGAACTGAACTTGGAGGTGATTTCCAGTGAGAGTGGAACGAGTTACTGCGACCGCCCTTTTGGTTTATTTTTGTCTAGGAGAAGAGAAGTATTGTCTTTTGTGTGCAGTATGTTTATAACTCAATTTCCCTTCTGACTGATGCCTTGCTCCACGCTCTCTTGTCCTCCTCCATCTGGTTTCTATTGTAGTTTTAAATGAGGACAGTTTGGCTGTCTGGCAGAACAAGCGGGGTCTGTGTGACACCAGCTGCCCCTTCCAGCTTCCAAGCCTTCTGAGCTTCCAGCACAGTTTTAATTATAGGAGTGTCAAGATTGGACTCCCTCCCCCCCCACTCCTTTCTGTGCCTGCACGTACAGCCCCTGCTGCAAATCCCCATCCAAGTCTGATCTTCCCTTGGGAGAGACCCAGCCCTGTGATTTACATGCCCTGTAAGTCCGATAGAGACCTGTTGTAAAGCACATGCCAGAGCCTGTACCTTCCTGCGTTCTGGGTTCATCCCAGCCTCAGTTCATCAGGAGCCACGTCTGAAATAATCCTACCAGCTCAGAAACTCCTGGAAGTAGGAGAGCTGCTCACTGCTGTTCTAACCTCACCACCACCAAGAGCTCAAAAGACTAAGCTTTGTAGGAGATCAGAGCTGCTCAGGAACGCCAGAGCTACAGGTTCTGCTCAAAGAAAACATTTATTATGCTCCAGTTCCATAAAAGCGTGGTATTTAGGGGCTTGATTTACAGGAAGTTGATGCAGTCCCTTCACCTTGAGGGATCTGAGGTTGAAGTCTGTAATTTTCAGTTGCAAGTGGAAAGTGTCCTGTGTGGGATTTTTTTTTTTTTGACATCACAAAACCACTACAAATTTTGGCATAACTTGCTGTTTCTTTTCCTATGAGCCAAAGACCTGGTGTGGCAGAAAATCTTGTACATGATGAGTGAAGGGCACCAGCTGAAATATGTAAGGAGCCCAGGGTTGGAAAAGCAAAAGAGTGCAGGGCTGCAGTAAGAGATACTGGCAGAGCTCGGTGCACATTGTCTCTTTACAATCTATAGGTCATCTCTACTGCGGAGTTTTCACCCACTTTAAAAAATGGGTTGAATTTTGTACATTTGCTACAGATTGTTCCCCTCGGGCCCCTGTTTTTTGCATACCAGTCAACAGACGGATCTAGCCTTCTCTGGTTTCTGTATAGGGGGTTTGCTTACCTGCTTGAGGCCTCTTGACCTAATTTACTCCAAGGAAACTTAGAACTCAGCCAAAAAAATTGTGTGATTTAATAGGTCTTAGTTTCAAGAGGTCAAATTACTCACAACAAACATCAGTATCTGCATTTTTACTTGGTTTTCTTATTCTTAACACCGAGGTTGTAAAGAGTATCTAATAAAGGATGCTTTGTGCATGGACCCCATTTTTTGGCAGCCAGGCACCATCATTTGAGGCTTGTCTCCATGACAGACTGTTAACCTTTAAACAAACCTAGTCATGTGGCTGTCATGATCAAATATGTTTTCTGTTCAATTAATTCTTCTTTTTTCAGGTTGCATGGAGTTCAATGGTTTCTATTCTCTCACCCAAATAGATCTAAAGTGGACATGGATCTGCCTAACTTTCATTTTTGCTGGTTATGTACCATTTATTCCAAGACCCTTACCGAGAAGGAAATCTTACTATGCCATGTATGCATAGCTCCTACCATAAAGATGTTAAAGCCTGATTTTCCAGAAATGGAGATGAGGCCTGAAGTAATTCGTCTTTCCCTTTTTTTTTATTTTTAGCATTCTCATCATCATATGATCTGAGTTCCCTACTGCAGTTCCAGATAATCAGGACTTATTCAGAGATAGGAAGGTCCTCTTTTTTTGATGTGTCACTTGGACTTTTCTTGGCAGGATATTAAGGAAATTTCGTACTTCTCTTTTTTTTCTCTGTCTCGTTCCACACCATTTAGTCTGCATAGGAAGTAGGTGTTGTATGCAATGATAGGAATGCTTCCTCAGTTCCTTCCTTTCTGGAAGGCACTGATGCACCTTCTCCTCAAAAGTCCTTGAGAAGACAGTGCCATAACTCTGTGACAGTTGTGGACAAAGCTTTGACTCTGTAGACTTCACCTGTTCTCTTGGCAATTTCATGGTTTCTTGAACACTGCTGTAGGCTTAGGACCTCTGCCATGAGCTCTGCCCAACAACTTGAGGGTCTTGAGGGTCTCAGCACAAGGGCGTTGAGTGTGACACAGCATAACCAATGTACCTGCATTATGAGTTCCTGCTCAAAAAACCCTTAAAGTCAATTTTCCCTGTTGTTTTGGAGAAGTTCCTTTGAATGAGAAGAATAAGTCTGTTTGGACTGTTCAGACTTCCAAGTAATCACTGGGACTTTGTGTACTCCCACATTTGGGTTGGCCAAAAGACAAGAGAAGGGACACACGAAAGGACTTCTTTACTTCCCTCCATAAGTCAGGCGGCAGAAGGGCAGCACTTCCCTGACTGACTGGCTCGGTAGCAGCGTGTCACTGAGGTGGGTGCCAGCTTGGAGCCCTTCTCACCAGAGCCTGTGCCCTGCACTGCTTGGTAGGGACAGGTCCACCCATGAGCTGGCTCTGGCCTCAGTGGCTCCCATGAGAAATACAATAATGTAGCAACTGTTTTTTGTTCAGGCTGTTGTTGGAGTGCTGTCTTTGGATGCCATCTGATGAAGCACATGTTAATATGTCATTATAGTCCTGAACTTTGAGCAGAAGAACTCAGGGAAGGTCCAGCCAGAGGCATTGTCTTTGGGGTGTCACAAAGATGCAGTAATTGCTATGCCTGGCTTTCCAGTCAAATCTATGGCTTAGTCAGTTTTCTTCCATACAGCTTTTGAAATGTGCAGTGCAGCAGAGTCAGCATTACAGCAGGGAACTTTTGACTTGTGCATTTACTGAATTTTGTGCCTATGGCTGTGTGAAGCATTGCATTAAATACACAGTAGTTTCTAGCACCTAATAAGGAAGGGCTTTCTTACTGTTATTGTTATAGCTTGGGTTGTTATAGTACTGGGGACAGGGAGGCTTGATCTGACCAAGAGAATGGGGGGTTCTTATACCTATATAATGGGGAAAAAATAAACATATACTTTTGGTCCAAGTCTGGATGTAAATGTTGTGCCTCAGGCTCCTCTCAGCTTTAAGACTGGTTAAGTCTTTGTCTAGTTATGCTGATGGAGTTCTTTTGAAGCTGATGTCAGGTTTTGTCAGTGTGCAGATCTAGTCAATATTTGAACTTTATACCCCCTCAGTGGGATTTATGAGCACTAAACTGTGGCTATGTAGGCTTATATGGAAGTGTGAATGCTCCTCTGATTTTTATCCGAGCCAATGAGACCTTTTGGCACAATTCAGCAAGGCTGGAGCTCTGTGTTGGGGAGGATGGAGGTTCCCAGGACCTCATGCTTCACCGCATGCTTTCGATTAGCATGAAAAAGCTTCTTTTATTTTATTTTTGAAGGAAAAGAAAAAGGAAGAGAGAGAAACCCTACCTTTCTTTCCACTATGTTACTGTGACTTCAGGGTCAGTCATTGTCACATGTCAATGAGCATTGCGTGGCACAAGCACAGCATATCCTCACGGCCACTTGGCAGGGGTTATTTTTGGTTTGCCCTGTGTTTCTGCCATGGCTGTACCCTTCCCTGCATCCACAGAGAGCCTCTGCTGTGTTTCCATGGAGCTGTCTCCTCTGTGGTGACTTGTGGAAGCTGTCGGCGTGTATTCATTGGACATCTTGCTTTGCTTTCCTCTCGTAGTCCCTTACGTGCTGAAGAGCTGTGCGGAGTTCATCGAGACTCACGGCATTGTGGACGGGATCTACCGGCTCTCGGGAGTGACATCCAACATACAGAAGTTGAGGTAAGGGCCACGTGTGTGAGTGTCAGAGGGATTCAGGGGCATCGCTCAGTACCTATTTGGTACTTTTGACCTGAGTCCCTCAGGTAGACTGTGGCCAACAGAGCTCCCCACTGATGCAGAAGATAAACTGTCTTTGAAGTTGGTAACAGGGAAAGACAACATTTTAGGCATTAGCCCAAAATACCTGTATCTCCCTCTGCATCTATTAATGGGAAAGGCATGGAGGGTTCTTAGCACAAACGCTGAGTTGCTCTCTCACTTTGAGACAAAGCAGTCTCTTCACATCAGTTTGAGGTCCACTCCCTATGTTAGGGATAATGGAGACTAATTGAAACCTCAGGGCCTGAACTTGGGACACAATCTGGGCCAGCCTGCAGAGACATCTCTGCTTTGCCATTTGTTTTTTCTCTAGCTGTAAATGAGTGCTTAGGGTGGAGTACTGGCCTGCTACAGCTCTTATTCACCCATATTGTTATGCTTCCATATTGTTTCAGACAAGAGTTTGTTTCTGACCAATGCCCGGATCTGACAAGGGAAGTTTACCTCCAGGACATCCACTGCGTGGGGTCACTCTGCAAGCTGTACTTCAGGGAACTGCCCAACCCTCTCCTCACTTATGAGCTCTATAAGAAATTCACGGTGAGACCCTTGGCTGTTCTTGTTCCTCTCCAGCAGTGTGGATGTGCTGCAGATTCTTCCATGACAGCTGTTTGGGATTCACTCCAATGTCCTGGCTTCTGGTGCATCTATCCATATAAACACTTCTCAGTGCTCTTCCCTTCTCATCTCGTGTTGGCTCTCTTTCCCTGTCCTTGTTTCTTTTCACCATTTCATGTTTATTTCTCTCAGTTTGTCTGCTGTTTCCTCACCTTCCTCTTGCTCATTTTTTTAACTGCATTGCTTCCCTGCTGCCTCTCTTTCTCCCCACTGTCTACCTCCTCCCAGCACTGCTAATTCTCTTTCTTTTCCTCATTACTGTCCATCACTGAGAGTCTTCTGGGTCTCCTGGGGCTTGTGATCATAATCACAAGGGTGCGGTTTCCTTGTCCATGTCTCTCCAACTGTCCTTGACACCTGCACAAACTGATTGCCCAGCCCACGTGTAAAGCATCAACTTTTCTGCATCTGTCACATTTTTCATATTGTTTATAGGACTGCAGATGATGATACTGGTTATGCCAGATATGGCATATCAGGTCCATCATGATCACGTTATAAATACAAACGGCAGAGGAAAGTGGCAACTAGCCAAGCAGAAATCTCTGACTTTGTTTAAAGAGATTACAATTCAAAGAGTAGTTACTTGATTCTGGAAAACAGCCATAGATTATACGTGGATACAGTCAGAGCTTAAGAGCAGACTGCGGGGGAGCAGAAATATAAGACCACAAAGCCTGAATTTTTAAGAGACTTGGCTAATTTTCATGACAGATAATATTTTATTAAAAGGTGGCACAGCAAGCTATGCTTGTTATTAAAGCTGCCTGTTTCTTAGGGCTCTAAATCCACTTTCAGTTTTTAATGGCACCAACAGATTTAAATCCCGTCATTGAGGCTGAAATCTTGCATGCTGAAGGTATGCACTTCCAGCTAAAAGAATTCACCAACTTCTTAAGATAACTGGGGTGGGGGATGGGAAAGATTGTTTTCTCAGTGTTAGAAACATCCGTCCTTTGTTAAGAATTTCTGTCATCCTACTCTTTCCCATTTGCTGAGAGGAGGAGGAGGAGGCAGCCATTGCCAAAAATGTCAGATGTTGCAGAGAAGAAGCTCTGCAAAATCAGGTGTTGCTGTCTGAGTTGCCACTATCCTGAATCAAGCACTTTCAAGTGACACTGCTGTGGCACAGGAGGCACTGAAGGAGATCCACGGGGTCCCCACAAAGAGATGCTCTCCAAAGACTCCCTGTTGCCTGCCCTGGGAAGAGGCACCAGTGCAAGGGGGCAGGCTGTGGGGCAAAGCCAGACGGGACCAGCCAAGCAGGAACTTGCTGTGAGAAGTCAGGGAGCTGTTAGGGACACAGCTGTACTGGGGATCACGGGGTGGGGAGTGGCTCACTGTGCTGCCTGACAGACATGCAATAGTGTTAGGTGTCTTGATGTTACAATGCCAAATTTTAAGTAAGATTGGTCTTTGTTTCAAGGTGATGTATGGTCAAATCTTCAGGGAAAGCCCAGAGCGGATTTGAAAAATTGACCTGTATCCTCGAGATACAAGAATTCTGAGAATATAGGGTAAGATTGCTGGAGACAGTCAGGATGAATAGGATCTTGAAAATACAGGGTATCATTCAACCATTCACTGTAACTGATGAGTCTCATTCTTGTTGAAGCTATTTGGCTGGTGTCTTCCTGGCTATCACTACTGATTTATGTAAGAAAAAATGCTCTAAAGGAAACATGAAGATTTAGATGGAAACTTTTTTTAGGAAAGAATGTTTGCTGAAAAGTGCAGTTTTGGGATGATGGCTTGCAGATTTTCAGTAGATAGATTTGGTAAATAGCTTTATTCAAAAACAAAAGGGAAAACATTTCTGTAACTGTCTGAGTGTTTCTTTTACAAGTACTTTCAAAAGGAAATGTTTCAACATTACATCAACACATCTAACTTACATAAAATGTCTTTCAGAAAAGGGTTAAATAGTTCCAAATTTAAATTATAATTTCTCTAAATAATGTTTGAATGGGATGCTTTTGGTCAACCTTGAACTGTTGTTTTCTAAAATCTTATGTCAGCTCCCCAAAATGTTATCACTTTGGGTTGACCTAAAAGCTTTTGTTTTTTTAATCTCTGGCTTTTCAGTTTGTCCACTTAGCCACAAAATCCATTATTCATGTAAGCCTGCTCAGTAGGGATTTATAATTGGTAACCCAGCTGACAGGAAGCACAGTCAGATACCAGGAGGAAAGAAAGAAAAAAGACCAATTCCCCAAGGAGCAGAAAACCCACTAGGAGTGTGTGTGTGTGTGGGGTGTCTGAACAGGGAACAGTGGCAGCTGTACCTCAGCAGATGAGTGCTGGTAGGAATAGAGAACACATGCTAATCCCAGCCTGAATCAGCCCGAGCTGTCTCTGGGTTGGGATAGGCTGCACTTTGAGTCACCAGAGTGATTCAGAAATTTGTCTGAGGAAAGTCAAATTCTTAATGACTAGGGAGGGTTGGCCTTTTGGTCATCACTACGTCAAGTTCACAGGTGTAACATCCTGGTCATGACCTCACTGGCTATAATTTTTTTGCCAGATTATTGCCATCTTGTGTCCTAGTGATGGATGCTTGTTTCTCAGGACAGAGAGATTGGCTGTGCTTGGTTTGTTCTAGCCTGGGCACAGAGGGACCAAGCACTCCCTCAGAGCAAACCAGCTCCTGGAGGCCAAGCCTACCTTCTCTCTCTGGACTTCCTTCCACTTGTTAACCAGGGCTTATGAATTGTGCACTCCCAGAATCACTAGTGGAGTAAAAAAAAATCCTAAATGGCATAAATTCATACCATGATGTACAGGTATGCAATAAATGCAATTACTGGTTCTTCTGCTGCGGTAATCCACAGTTTTGGAGGGCTCCTCAGATTTCAAAGGCATAGCTTGTATGGATCAGACATATGGCTAGGAGGACTGGACAGGTCATGACCTCAGAGAAGCTGGTATTCACTGACTGTCTAATCAGTAGGTCTTTGAGACCTGGAAGATTGAATATGGGAATGAAAAAGCACACCGGGGGAGAAAATATTGTGTTCAATCTAGTTGAAATGTAATGCATTAGGTGCACCAGTTAACGTTTTTATTTCTCTCCACATCCATTTTTGGAAAAGGCTATTCAACTGGAAACGTATTAAGATTACAAGAGCTCTTACATTAAGGATTTGTGGGCTTTTTTTTCTTTTTCAGAAGAGCTGTAGCTATGTGTAAAAAGCACTAGAAGGAGTTAACCTGCCTTGAATTTGGGCAGAACAAATTCATGTGCATCTCACATGTACCTAACTAGTGAGCTCACTTGTTTTGATCTGCCATCACTTCTCTGGCCTTGAAACCGGCAGTGTTTGGTTTGCTGGTGGTTGTAGATGAGACGTGACCTGCTGGGAAAAGGGCAGTGACAAAACCAGCGGCGGTAGCATCATCGCGGTGGGTGCTGCAGTGACTGCTGCAAGAAGATGCTGCTCTAGTGGTGGCTGGTAGTTTCAGGTTCATGATATTTAGGCGATGGGTGGCTTGGGAAGCGTTGTTTCCTTCCTTTCCTTCCCTGGCAGCGCTGACATCTGTCTGGAGTCACAGCTTGTGCTGGCAGCGTGGGTCGCAGCATCTTCCTTTGAACTCGCTCCAAACTCCAGTGGCAGTAGGGTGGGTAGGAGGTTCCCAGACAGTCATGCACTGTTTGAACTCGCTGGTGGCTTGTCCTGCCCCAGCACAAATATTGAAAGGGAATAGCTGAACAGATGAATAGCAATGCAGTGAACTCCTAGGAATGCTGACAAAAGCGTATCATGGCTCTCTAAGCCCTTGGTCTGTAGAGATCTGCTCAAGACTGAGATGTATAACCTTGATTCTGTCTAACCATGAGTGTAAGAATTTATTAATCTGCTGGACAGGGATTCTGCTAAGGCTTCTTCCATCATAAAAGATGCAAACCCACACAAACAGTACCCTCAGCTATGTTCTTATGAAAGTCAAAATATTGCTTATTTTGAAGAATATGGAACATGTATATCCAAGATATTCTCGTAACACAGAGCTTGAAAAACCTGTTTTATTTTTAACAGGTTATTTTTGGGGGGAGTGTCATTGCTTTTTACTTTTTCCATTATTTTCACTTCTCTCTTTCCCCTCTTTTTCTATTTCACCCATCAGTGCCCAAATTAAAAAAAGGGAAAAGAACCAAAAAAATACCCTACAAAAAGCAAAGCAAAACAAAACAAACCAACACAAGCCAACACCCCCCCTGTAATTCGTAATTGAAGGTCCAAGTCCTTAAATGCCCCTCTCCCATAGACACTGACCACCATGCCTGAGCGTCTGGGGATGGTGTGCTGAGACGTGGAATAACAGTGCAGGAAATCTCTGCTATGCTGGGGACACAAAGAAACTTCTACTTCCAGTAGCTCTGTAGGGTAACAGGAGAGCATTCCCTCTGAGACAGGGTGTCTGGTGTGACCCTTCTTATCCCTCTTCTTTTTCCCCTGAGTCCATTGCCAGGGTGTACTGTTCCCTTGTATCCCTGCAGGAAGCAGTATCACGCTTCCCCGAGGACGAGCAGCTGGCACGAATTCAAAATGTCATCCAGGAGCTCCCACCATCACATTACAGGTAAGAACATGTCCATGGAGATGCTGAGGATCAGCGTGGTGACCCTCACCCTCATCAGGGAATATTGCCTGAAATAGTTCTGCGATTCATTTCCAGAAATCAATTTCCAAAAGCTGACTCACCATTTCCAAATCTGGCAACAATTTATCTGGCACTTAAATATCATTGAACAAACCCTTGTCAGAGACAGAACAACATCTCCCTGCTACACTCTTATCATCCTCCTTCCCCACGTGTGACCCCTGTGGCACCCTTGGCCGGTGTCCTGGGTGTGGTAAGGAGAAGATGATCTGCTCGCAGTGCTTGAGCAAGAGCAAAGAGCTCAACCTTTGCAGCATCCCATTCCCTCTTCCACCCATCTCCCGTCTCCTTTGCTCCCATCATGCTGAGGACAGTTTGGTTCATGCCCCACCCTGGGCCACCCCAGAGCACAGCTGTTCAGGTGTTCACTGCCGTCCCGTGCAAATGCTGGTGCTGTGTATCCTCTGCCCCATGGGGTCTGTTGTGCCACTGCAGACGCCTGGGGAGGGGACAGGGCTGGCTCTGAGCCTTGCTGTCCCAGCAGGCAGGCACTGGTAACGTGACACATTTCTCCTTCTTTGTGTGAAACCACTGCAGAACGTTGGAATACCTGATCAAGCACCTGACTCACTTGGCCTCCTTCAGCAACATGACCAACATGCACACCAGAAACCTGGCCTTGGTGTGGGCTCCAAATCTCCTCAGGTATAGTAGAGATTCCTCTAATCCAGAGCACCGTGCTGAGCTCCAAGGGGAGAGCCAGCATCTGAGCCTGAAGACCCCATCACCTGAGGGAAATTCAGACAGGGAAAAGCTGAACAACTAAAGGGAAGAGCAGAGCAGAACAAACAGCTTTTCTCCCAGGTTGAATAATCTAAGGGTTTACTGCCAGCATGCAAGGAAGCTTGTGGGTTTGTGTGTTTCTTATTACAAAAAAAAAGTTGTTATTTGCAAGTTGAGCATAGGTTTAAAAATGAGAAGTTAACTCATCACTTGGGAATGTTAATGACATTTTTGATGGTGCCAGTGTTTCTGCAGCAGGGCAGTGAAAGACAGCAAGGATCAGAAGGGAGAGAAACAGGGCAATAATACTACAGACCTGTTCCCAGATCTGCTTGTGCAAAAGTGAGATGGGCTTGCTGGGCTTGAAATGGCAGCTAGTGTCAGATCTCAAGACCACCAGCTAGTTTTTCATGTTTGTTATGCCTGGCACTCTGCTGTGAAGAAGCCTGAATTAGTTGCAGGCAGAGGTCTGGCTCCTATGTTGTAGAGCTAAGCAGAACAAGAAAAAATAGCATTTGGGAAAAAAATTAAGTATTTTATATCTTGTCAAAATTCCCTTTCCGTCTGTCCAAACCCCCTGCATTTGGAGGAATGAGCTATGCAGGGAGAGTCCAGGGCTGCAGCTGGGCAGGAGAGGGGTGATGGCAGAGCCTGAAAAGCATTCTCTAAAGAGTTATCTCACCCTTCCAAATCACAAAAATGGCAGAGCAGGTTCTGAAAATGAATCAAATATCAATTCTATTGAATATCATAAAGTGGGCCTTCACTACTGAGACCTTTTCATTGTAGCATTTGTCCTTGTCAAAAAAAAAGAAGTCTGTTTCCCTTTGCAATCTTTCGTAAGTACAAGTCCCAGGGAGGAAAAGAAAGGAGCAAGCAGTGCAACTGCAGTCTCCTTACAGGGTTATCCTCTTGGCAATGCCCCAAGCTGTTATCTAACACACCAGTCATTAACTTTACAAAGGATCCATTGCCCAAAGATAATTTCTTCAGCAACACTTCGGCATGTCAAGATAAGGAATGTTTCTTTGCTGAGAGCAAGATTGAGAATGTGGGAGCACAGGGGGGGCAGAGAAGAGACTGTTGGGGCACATGGCAAAGTATTGAAGAAATTGGCGTAGGGAATACCTGAGCAGGGTCTAAGGGATTTCACTGAGAGATGGTTGAAGCATTGAGTAGGGATCTAGAAGCAGCATTTGAAGGCTTCTGTGTTGTCTTTCAGGCCCAGTCTCAAAATAGCTAAAATAAGAAAAAGGAGAGAGAAGAACAGAGCTTGAGAGTCACAGTTTTACCTGCTGAAGAATGTAAAAGCCAAGTAGGGAAAATAATGTGTTCAGGAAAGGAAGGGGCAGAGGTGGCAAAGAAAACAGGGACAGTAATTTTTATAAGAGTGAAAAGACAAAAAAAAGGATGAGGGCCTCTGAGGGAAGGAGAGCAAGAGGTACAGCAGGAGTGGGGAAATCATCCCTGTTGCCTTGCTTGTAGGAAGAAATCTGGTCTGTCCTTGCCAGGGGCAGTGTGTGGCAATGCTCACTGCTGGTACACCTCTTTCCTCATGCAGGTCAAAGGAGATTGAGGCAGTTGGCTGCAACGGGGATGCAGCTTTCCTGGAGGTGCGAGTGCAGCAACTGGTGATCGAGTTCATCCTGAACCACGTGGATCAGATCTTCAGCAACAACAGGAAAGCCAGCTCTGCAGAGAACATTGGTAGCAACCTCCCTGAGCCACTTCCCATGTCACTTGCTATGTAGTTCACATCTTCCTTCAACTAATATTACAATCACAGTAACCCTTGCTATCACCACACACTTCCCCAAAGTCACCTTGAGCCCAATACCTCATTACTCTTGTCTTCTTCATCCCTACCTTCAACATTTTCTTTTTGAATACTAGCCTCCTTTAGCATTTTCTCAGGTTGCCTTATGTCTCATCTTTTGCATGATCTCATGTGGCTTAACCCTTTCCCCAAAAGGAAGACCACTTGACTGATTCTCAGTCATGGTCTAAGCTTTCTCTCTAAGTCCATCAGCCACAGTCTCAGCTCTTCTCTCAGGTTACCCCGGTTACAATTCCTCATACCAACAATACCTGCCCTGCAGCCATCATTTCCACCCAAGTCAGAAGTCACACTCCCACGAAAAAAATTAATCTTGTGTTTAAAAAACTTATATCTTGTTCCTGAGAACATTTTATAAAAGAGATTTGTTTTTTTCCTGGGACACCAACAGTTTTCAGAGATGCTGATTTTGCTGTTTAGTGATGGTTTTGCTGGCAAAGACTGGGAAGTGAGAAGGCATGGATCCACAGTGACCTCACATAGTTTCAGAAATAGGCACCTTTCGGTTTTACACACTTGTAAGACTTGTGATACCTTCAGAACTTCATTCTCCTGGTTCCTGCACAATCCACCTTTCTGCTTTGCAGCCTCATGTCAGCTCATTCTGCCCCTCTTTACCTTAACATGGCTTTGCCACTGCCCCTATAAACATACACTTTCAGTTCCCTGGGCTATCAGTGACACTGCTTTCTGCAGCCCTGAAATGGATCAGAAAGTTAAAGTAGTGCTGGTTTTTAGAACAATCCCCTGTCCTGGAACAAGACAAGGAGAAAGATCTGGAAGTGAGAGAAAGAACTAGGCACCAAATTGGGATCAGGGACTGAACTGCTTCAAAATCGGGGGAGGGTGGGGGTGAGACGGAGGAAGGGAGTGAGGGAGGAGAATAGGGAATGTGTGAATCCTGGTGTTTCTCAGAGACACCTCCTTCACACAGAAGCGTCTACAGCAGAGGAGGCAAATCCACCAACACAGCCTTTGGCTGGCAAGCATGGCCCCTGCTGGGAATGTACTCAGATGGATAAGGTTGCTGGGGAGCTGAAAGGCTTATCTGACAAAAAGCCTTTCTCCCTGCACGTGCCACTTCTTTCCCCCCTCCACAGGAGATGTTCCAGTCAAATAAAGACATGAAGCTCTTGCTCTCGTCTCTCCTCACCCCAGGCTGGAATGTATTTTCTTGCTTTTCAGAGAGTGCATCAGTTGTGAAAAGTTTGACCCTCCCCTCGGCCTCCCTGCCAATGAAACTGGTGAGCCTAGAAGAAGCACAAGCACGGAGTCTGTCTGCATCCCACCCTGCTCGGAAGGAGAGGAGAGAGAACAGCTTGCCTGAAATTGTGCCTGTAATTGGGTCCCTCTTCCACACAGTTGTTGACCTTCCTGACAGCAAGTAGGTGCCAAGAGGAGTGTAAAGTGCGAACAAAAAAGTGCAGGTTCCCCAGTGTGATTGGGAATGATCCTTTTCTTAATGTGATACCCCCACACCTGCACTCAACTGAATCTACAGCCACTATCCAAAGGAAATTCTGTGTCCTTCTCAAAAGAGGCAGAGCTGCTCCTGAGAAGTCTTGCCGCTGCTGGGTTCATAGCTTCTCTAGTTCTTACCTCTCCATCAGGGCAGAACCTCACAAACCTCCTGCAGGAGGAATGAATTGTCTTTGAATCCTTGTGCCAGCCCAGAATCTGACTAAACACGAGAGGAGCATGGAGCAGGCTGGGGCACAGCTCATCTACGAGTTCCACCTGCTGGTGGCTGGTCCAGGGCACGCCTGGTGCCACTGACCTGCTCAAGCTTCTTCATTCCCCTGGTTCCTGTGCCATTGCAGCCAAGCAGGAAGGCTCATTTTCACTCCCAGAGTGGAGAGATATTTATGTAGTGGCACCTATGCCAGCTCTGTCTATGCCAGGAGAAGAGTCCGATTTCAGCTGAGGTTGCTGCAGTTGTTGGCACAGCTGCCCAGAATAAGTATTTATCTATTGGTCTATCTAACTGTTAATATATAGCCACTCTACTGCCTGGGTCTGATAGATTATAGCCTCTGCAGCAGGAGGCTCATTAATCTACTGACCCAGAAAGCACCAGAACAAAGATGTTTATTGGCACTTGATATATTAAAGCAAAAAGGACTCATCTAACAGAATACTGGCAAGAGGATAACCAGCTTAAGACAAAAGGATGTATTGCCCCTCTAAAGTGCCTTCTCCTTTCTCATTTGAAGAGAAAAGTCCTATCCCCAAGATATTAATCCCCTCTGTAGGACTGATTTGTACTTTTCTGAGTACTGATCAGATAGAAAAGCAGAAAAATGGGGATAGAAAGCCCAATGTGGAGAGCAAGACAGGGAGATAAGAGAATTCTTGCTCTGAAAGAGGGGAGATTGAAGGAGGAGTCAGAATGAGTATGAAAGAAGTGAAACAGAACTTCATGAAGAAATATGTATACAAGAAAAAAAATGCGTTAGGATGAGCAGCTTCTTTCTGCATAAAGCTGGGATTTCCAAAGAGACACAGGGAACTGGGGTCTCACTTCTTCTGACAATTACAAGAAATTGGTTTAATGCCCTTAAGCCTCCTCCTGTTTGGTTAGTACATTATACTTTCATATGAATGTATAACACCTGTGATTAAATTAAGGTTGGCCTGAGAAGCATTAACAGCTAGTTTTCATTAAGGAATCATTTTATTTTTGCCATAAGACATGGTCTTTAAAGCATGACTTTGTGCACTGAGCAATAGTAGCAGTTCCATCAGTTCTCTGGAATTTGTCATACATTGCATCATTAAAACCTGTTTAAAAGGCATTTTTTCTTTGCTGTATTGCAGGATAGTCTGAGCCTTGGAAACCTCTCCTTTCTGGAGACAAGCATGCTTGATTGCTCAATCACTGTTGCTGTAGAATGATGCTGGAGCCAGCTATCTGAAGGCTTAGGTGTCTTTCCATCCATGAAATGGTTAAATCAGCAGTACAGATAAATCACTTAGAGAGTGATTGCTACCTATGTAGCCAACAAGGGTTAGTTTTATAGCTATGCCTTGCATGCTTCAGGATTAAAATCGGTGTGAGAAGAAAAAAATGGAAAGTGTTGAGGGGAGACAGTTCAGAGGCCTTTGGGGGGTATTAAGAGGGTAAAAGTGTCTAAAGTCTGGTGACCACCTGAGCCTTTTTTCCTTCCAGGAGGAAATTATCCACCAAGTCCAAGAAATGGAAGTCAATATTTAATTTGGGCCGCTCCGGCTCAGAATCAAAGTCTAAACTGAGTCGAAATGGGAGTGTCTTTGTAAGGGCACAGAAGCTCTCTGGTAAGAACACACTTTTCAGCTGAGTGTTTCTCTCTGAGGCTTTCTCTTGTGTGTTGGTGGCATGGGGCAACCTGTATGCACTTGCCACTAATGCCACAGACTTGAGATAGTCTAATGGGGTTGTGCTTGTTTCTTGGTTTTGTGCACATCTCATTTCCCTGTGGTGGCAAGAAACACCCTTTCCAGAGGATTTGCCAGACAGCTACAGTAAATATTGCATTTTGGTACCAGATAAATGGGCTTCTGTTGTCCAGCTGTCGAGTTTGGGGACTAGGAAAAGTTTGGGGATTAGTCCACTATCCCAGCCCAGCCAGTCTCTGTCTCCTAAGGGTCATTACATGACACTGGGTAAATGGCTGTCCTTCTAGGCTGTCCTTCCACTAAAGGGCATTGAAAAACCAACTGCATTCAGTGTCTTTGTGAAAAACAAGGCACCAGGAGTGCCTGTGGCTCTAGCTCTCAGCCCATTGAGGGGAGCCATTGCTTTTGCAGAATTTCCAAGAGAGAAGTTGTCTTTTCTCCTGGCTGTAATCCCAAGTTCTAACCTCTCCTGAGCTGCAGTCTCTTAAAACACGCCGCTTCCTAGAAAATCACATGGCAGTGCCAGTTCCTGGTGTTAAGAAATGATGACTCAAGCCCTAAAAATCATGAACTTGACTTAAAAGTAGCCACATTTTTAAAAAGAAACCATGCCCTTTTACTTTGAATTCATAAAGAAATGTTCTGGGTTTATATAGTCTAGATTTTTTTAGTATCTCCAAGTCAGAGAATTTACTTTCTACAGGGAGATGAAGGTGGATTTTTTATGTATATAATCTCATGACTCCAGGAGCTGGTGTTCGGAGGGCCACTGCCTAACATCGCAAGACTTTAAATAAAAAAGTTAATGTTGGCAGCATTAGCTACCACCACATATAAGAGAGGCTGTATTTGGATCAGAAATGAGTGCGAAGCCAAGTGCTGGATCCAGTTCTTTTTGGATCCCTGCCTTCCCCATGTTTTGCATGTACATACGGCTTCACACAGGGTGCCCATGACAGACTTCAAAATAGCTCTCTGTCCTATTTTGATCACGGGATCACCTTCTCACCTTGATAAGGAACACTGTGCCTCAAAATAGTGCTAACCCAAGGAGGCCCAGGAATGACAGCAGCCCCAGTGATCGTGGAGGCTGAGCCTTGTTCTGAGGACAGGACTGAGTGACAGGGGCTGGACATTTTCACCAGCAGGACACACAAGTGCACAGCTGTGCGCAGTTTTCAGCACTGAAGCAGTGTTTTCAGAGGCAGAACTTTTGTGCTGCTGTGTTACATTTCTCAGTGCTCTCTGCTTACAGCCTAATGTGAGGGAACAGACGAAGTTGCTGCTGAAACTCAGCACATGCTTTAGCACAGCTTGAGTCTGTGCACACAAATCTGTGAGTCACATAAAATGTGACTTACACAGCTCCCCAGCTTGAATTCTGTTCCTCCTGGAAAGCGGAAACAGTGCTCAAGACATCACGTCTTATGAACATAAAAAGTAGCCAGGACTCCATTTAAATGTAAAAAGTAGCTGGAGTTTCTCCTAAACTCAAGTGAGAGTTGGAGCCAGCAGCCTCAATTATATAAACAAATGAAGTCCAACAAGCCTGCTCACTTTCTGCTTTACCTACTTTGTGCAACTCTGTAAACAGCAAAGTTTACTCCCAGACATTTTCCAGGTCTCCATGGACCCTTTTTGGGCTGCCAGAGGCTAACTTGTCTTCCTTGCCAGCTACGTTTCCCCACCTCCATTCCTTTTTCAGAGCAGTAACAGCTACAAGCTTCCAAAACCTCTCAGGAACAGACCTGCAGACTGTATAGCAACAAATGACAGCTTGTTTCTGGACAAGCAAGTCCAGTGAGGATGGCCAGAAAAATAGGTCCCTTAGTGCCCTCAGAAATTTCCCGGAGTTCTTGCTGGAGGCAGGGTATGCGCACATCAGCAAAAGAGCTGGGAGTGCAACGTAAAAATAACCCAACATTTGCTCTCAGGAGTGAGACATGAGAAGGCATTTATGTCAGTTCAGTTAAAAAGTCCCCCACAACCAATAGCCTGACTAAGTCAGGGAGGGGAGTGGCACATGGCAGCTTTGGGGATGCTTAACTGCTTCAGAGTGGAGGTGGTGTTGACTGGCTGGGTTAAGTATAGCTCTCCACATGTCCAGCAGGTGCAAAGCTGTTGTTAGCACTAGCAGATCCCCAGCTGTGTGGACAAGTGTTGTGGGTAATAAGCCATGTGGTGTAGATACATGGGGGGAATGCTTGGAAATGGAAAATGTCTGCCTGGCATGCCTGTCTATATGTATGCAGCCTTTGATCTTTATGGGCTGAAGCCTGCAAAGCCACAGGATCTGATACCTGCTTCTAAAACTCTTTTTCCACAGAAAAAGCAACTATTAGGCCTGCAAAGAGCATGGACTCATTGTGTTCCCTGCCAGTGGAAGGTGAGACATCCGTAGCTTATACTGTAAGGGGGAATGATTGCAGCTCTGCATTTTCAGCAGCATGGATCACAGAATCACAGAATGGTTTGGGGTGGAAAAGACTTTAAAGGTCTCCTAGTTCCAACTCCCTGCCACGGGCAGGGACACTTTCCACTAGACCAGGTTGCTCAATGCCAGTCCAACCTGGCCTTGAACACTGCCAGGGATGGGGCATTCACAGCTTCTCCGGACAGCCTGTGCCAGGGCCTCACCACCCTCAATGGATGCAGCAGTCTGTGTCTATCTCACCATGTCGTGTATCCTCGTATGCTTATGCCATGGCTGCTGACGTGCCCCCACCTCTGTGTGAGTGCATTTTTGACTCTCTTCTGTGCCGTGTATCTCAGTGCATCCACCTGAGAGCTACCACTGTGTTTAGCTGCATCTTTGTTGGCAGTTGGACTGCTTTGATTTCTTTCTTGGTTATTCTGGGCACAAAACTTCCATCCGTAGATGAAAAAGGCTTACAGTAAGCCAACAAAGCCTGGCACGTGCATTGTGGGCAGTATGTGATAGTCCTAGACTTGGCTGCATCTGATGGAGAAGGGTGTCTAACAAAAGCCTGAGCTGATTTCCACTGGCAGGCAGTCAATCCAGTGCTGCCTGCCCGTTTTGAGGGAGGCCCTAGGGCTGGAGCATAGAAGGTCTTCAGCGTGTATTGTCTCTATCTATCTGGGGAAATATCTCCTGTTCACCAGAGCAGGACTCAGCCCTGGAGGGACTGAGGAGGGCTCCTCACAAAGGAAGTTTGTTTGCTAGTGCTTTGCTTCCCACTGACTCGCTCCTATGTTCCCGTCTCTAGGGGAGGATGACAAAAGCCGGTTCAAACGGTCAGTGACTACTGGAGGATTCTTTGTTCCCACGAAGATACGGACAGGAGGCACAGGCAGCTCATATGACCTCAGCAAGGAGAATGAGTGGGAGCGGGAAGGATCTGCCATGGGGGCCAAAGGAAGTTCAGAGCTGGCTGGGGAGAAAGGTCCTCCCTGGGCACCGCAGGTGAAGTCACCCCCTGAGCAGCTGAAGGTTTTCCGGGTAGCAGAGGATGCTGAAAATGAGCAGACTTCAGCCAAAGGAGTGCTCATGTTCTACACCGCTGAAACAGCCACCAAGTCAGGCTTCCCAAGCAGCCTCTTTCCCTTGGAGGCCTCCCCTCGTCACCAGAGGAAAGCCCTGAACATCTCGGAGCCGTTCGCTGTCTCTGTCCCACTGAGGGTATCCGCAGTCATCAGCACCAACAGCACACCCTGCCGCGTGCCCTCCAAGGAGAAGCATTCCCTTTCCAGCCTAGAGGAGCTGTCTTCTCTGGTGGAGAGCACGAGCCCCTCTGCTCTGGAGGCAGGGACCCACATGAGGACAGAGCAGGCAGCAGAGCGCAAGGAGAAACAGCTGGGGCCAGCTCTGCCAGTGGCAGCATCCAGAGGTAAATTGTGTTAAGGAGGGGGATATGGATCTCAGTCAGGCTGCTGGAAGTGCCCTGCAGCTTGGTGGTGGGGAGGTCTCTCCAGCCTGGCTTGTGGCAGGACGGAGACAAACCTGTAGCAGGGTGGGTGTTGGCTGTGATAGCAGGCCAGGGTGGTGGTTGTTGCAGGAAGGAGCCTGGCAGGTGGGTGACCTCCCAGAAACGTGTGGCTGTGCCTGGAGCGAGCCCTTTAGCTTTGTTAGTTGGTGTTGGCTCTCAGCAGCCCTGCGTTGTCCCAGGGCACGAGTTTTCAGTCTCAAGTAGTTACATTGTTCCTTTGCGTTTCTGATCCAGGCTCTCATCCCGAGGAGCTGGTGGCAGCCAGGAAACCTGAGTCCTTGGAAACTCCACAGCCAGCAGCAGAAAATCAGGAGGTGTGTGGGCAAAGCAGCTGCACAAGCAGCACCAGCAGCCCCCAGCAGCCCTCAGAGCAGAGTCCCACCTTGGAACAAACACCAGCTTCAGAGTTCCGTAAGGGGCCGCTCCCAGCAGACAAAGCAGAGCAGGGACAGCTCAAGATGAAGGATGTCTCCTCAGAAGGCAGCTGTGACCAGCAGGAGATTGAGATGGCTAAGACAGAAGAAGGATCGTGCCTAAGAGATGTGGTAAGGAAGAAGGCATGAGAAAGGAGGGGGACCATGTCATGGTAGTGACTGGGAGGTTGTTTAAAGTTTCATTGTGTGTCTGTAATTGTGAAAACTCAGTCTATAACTTAGGTAAAGCAGCACCAAGAATTGACCATGAGCTGATTTATTTCACGTCTATGAAGTCACCATGTGGTGATTTACCTTTATATAACTACCTACTGTCCCCTTTTGGTCATCTTTTCCTGTAACTGTACAATTTCAGTCTGTACCATCTGTCTGCTCTGAGACTCTCCAGATGTGAGACTGTCCGGATGTCTGAGCATTTTGACCCGTGGTCTCTGAGTTCCCCTTCTATTTTTGCTGTCCTGCACAGCCTGAACAGTCCTTTTTACTTCCATTCTCTACACACAATTTTATTTTTTCAATTCTTACTATTTTTTGCCTCCTGTGTATCTCTATCAAAGCCTTTTCACCAAGTTTCTTACAGCGATACTCATCTCTGGACAGCTATTTAAAGATCTGTTGGCATAGCTCCTTGAATAGATTATTCATTCGAGTTTGTGTGCAGTTTGGGAATGCATATTCCCTGGCAAGGCCAAGCGAGCCTGAATGGGAATTGCTGAGAAATGGGCTGGAACATTCCAGCTACTCATTCAGCTCACTATTTCAGTATATCTGTCCAGGCCTCCTTTTGGCTGCACCTCAGACCTTCTCCTCCATAAACCCACTTGTTTATAGATGTATTTTCCTCCTTGAACTGGTAGCAGTCTGAGTGTCAGTGTTTCTGTACCCGAGAGCGTGCTCATCCAGGAGCCTGGTTGTTCTAGGAGGGCTGTTTGGGGAAAATGGAGGAGAACTTACTGGTAAGTTGTGAGCTCCCAGGTGATGGCATTTCTTCTGTTTTTCAGACTGAGGAGGACCCGGCGAATGCCCTTCTGGAACCACTGTGGCCAGAGATACAGCAGGAACTGAAAATTATTGAACCTGAAGAGGATCTCTTGCTCTTGCCAGCAGCTGTCCCCAAGACAAGCCTAATTTCTGAATCCTCTTCTTCAGTACAAACAGATAGTCTTTCCTCTGGCCCAGGGCAGAGTCCAACAGTCGCTGAGCAGAAATCTGAAAGCAGAGCACCACAGATAACTCAGGTGGCTTTATTTGGTGCCAGTGGCATGGAGCAACAAGAAAGCCTCCCCAGCTGCCAGTCTGATGTAGTTGCACAGCAGACTGGTGCTTCTGCCCTATCCAAACTGGGCACTTGTCCAACAGGCACAGCCACTCCAAAGAACCACTCAGTGGTGGACAGCAGGAGTGAATGTCTTGCTCCTACCCTGGACCGGAATCTTCATGGTCAATCAGAATTTAGTGAGATTGCCCCAAGCGATGGATTTTCTTGTTCCAAAGGAGCATATCCAGAATCAGGGAAAGAAAAAGAGAGCACTTGCCAGCTGCAGAGGGAAAAGGATGGTCTTACCAGAGTCCAGACTCAGAGGGAGAAGCATGAGATAATGACTACTGATGAAAGGGACACATTCTCCTCCAAGGCACTGAGTGGAGCTGGAATCCAGGAGGTGAAGGAAGGCAGTGCTGTTAGCAGAACCCAGGATGCTGGCGACCAGGATGATGAGGACACCTGGACAGATAATGTGCAGAGCTTAGAACTTGTGGAGCCTTGGGAGGATCACCAGTGGGTTACAAGCCCACTCCATTCCCCTACCTTTAAGGACATTCAAGAGAAGATGACACAGGAGTTTCACCCGCAGAGCCAGAGAGCAGAGACAGGGCTTTCTCTTAGACCACGGTTCAGTCGCAGCCTCTCCCTGGACAGTAAAGACACAGTGCTGAGTCTGTGGACTACCCCATTCTCTTTCATAGATGCCACTGACCAGCAGCAACCGTGCGGTGACGCTCTGCATGCAGTGACTTGTGAGCTGTCCAAAGCACAACCCATGTCCCCCTCTAGTTTGGGCAAAGCCCTTCAAGATGAGAATGGCCCGAGTCCTCCAGAAGAACCTTCGAAACCTGAGTATCCTCTTATCAGGGAGAAAGCAGCAGGTGAGAAAGCAGGAGCCTCCAGAGTCCCTCTTTCAGAGACAGAGGGAAAGAAAGTGCATGTGAGCAAAGAAAACCCTCGAAGCCCAAAGCTTGAGTTGTCTTTGCCATACCAAAATAGCCCAGGCAGTTCTTCACAGACAAAGAACTCAAAGGAGGAGTTATCCATCTCTCAGGACACTGCCCTGGGAGGAGAGACTGTCACCAAAGCATTGTGTTCTGCTGCTGAGTCACAACTGAGTAATAAAGGTGAAGAAACACCTCGCAAAGTAAAGACCAGGCCTTCATCCCTCAACTTGGATTCACTCTTCCCAGCCCCAGATTTCTTCACATTTGAGAGCCTGTCCATGCCATCTGCCCCTGGGAACCTCCTGTATGGGCAGAAGGAAGTAAAAAGCAGTGATTCTGTCCCATCCCTGCCGACACACTGCCCTGCTGCCAGTAGAGGTGTTCCCTGGGGGTCTCGTTTCAATGCCCCTGTGGATCTAGACTTGGATTACCTGGCAGTGGCCCATGCCACCACTGGCCGTCGTAACTCTGCCCCCGTCAGCGTGTCAGCAGTCAGGACCTCCTTCATGATTAAGATGTGCCAGGCTAGAGCGGTGCCCGTGATACCACCCAAGATTCAGTACACCCAGATCCCCCAGCCCCTGCAGGCTCAGAACGCTGCTCCAGCTGCTGAGAAGAAGGAAGCAGAAGCCAAGCAGGCCATCAGGCAAGCTCCACGGGTGGGATGGAGCCACCTGGAGGCCCCCAAGAGCCCGATGACAGAGAAGAAAGCCAAAGCAGAGAAAGAAAACAGTGACCCAGCTCAAAAGGACTCAGCCTGTCCTTGGCATGGCGGCCTTGGCTCTCCACTGGAGCCATCTCAGTCCAGTCATCACCCTGCTCTGGATGCCCCTGTTCTGCGCCGAAAGCGCACCTCTGGCGGGGAGACAGCTGGAGATAACCCACAGTCTTCAAAGATAGAGAGGCCATCGGGGTTCTCCAAACCCTCCTACAGATCTAGGCCTGGGAGGCCCCAGAGTCTGATTCTCTTCAGTCCCCCTTTCCCCATCATGGACCATCCCAGCTCCTCAGCAGACTCCAGGGTGTTGTTGTCACCCATCAGGAGCCCCACTCAGACCACCTCTCTGAGCCCCATTTGTGGCGATCTGTCCGACCCTGCGCGGACAACGCCTGAGGGGGTGACGCTGCGGAACAAAATGACCATCCCCAAGAACGGCCAGAGACTGGAGACCTCTACCAGCTGCTTCTACCAGCCCCAGAGGCGCTCTGTGATTCTGGATGGACGAAGTGGGAGGCAGATTGAGTAGCGGCTGCTTCTCCTATTCTTTTTCTGTGATGGTTGGAGTGGGAGTGTCCAAGACCAACTCTGTTGCCATTTTGCTGTTGTTATGACTATTCTCTGCAAGATGGACCTGAATCCTTTATGGTTTCCTGCAAAGCTTTTGCTATGGAAGGTCATGGTATCTTTGTCTTGCTTTTCATTCCCTTTGTCTCCCCTGCCTAGTCCCTCACTGTCTGTTTTTTCATGGTAAAGCAGTCCCAGGGAACTTGCATTTCTCACACCTATTTTCTAACAAGCCCTGTGAAAGTCTCATCCTCCCTATGGAGAAAAGGAAAAGTAAATATCTGTATAGTTACAAAATAGGGCTGAGAGGAAACACTCTTACAAAACGCTGCAGCCCAGGGTGCAGGGGCACAACATCTGCTGAGGAGGTAAGGCCAGATGTTTGGGAACTCCTACCACTGTTTCCCAGACACCAATGAAGGACTTTCTGATTTTCACAGTGTAAATAAACAGTGCAGGAGGCTGGGGATAGCTGAAGAGGAAGGTGAAGCTGGCATGAGCAAATCACACAGGGTGTGAGACACCCAAGGATGTTCCAGTGATAAAACATACAGCCTGAAGACACTGCCTCCAGCTCTCTCCTTGCAAGAAAGATGTGCTCTTTCCAGCATGTGCAAGGGCTGGAATGAAAGCAGATAGATGGGAAACGCCTAGTTGTTCTTTTAGTCTTCCAAGTGTTGCTCACGAGTTTCGTGTGCTGGGTCACGCCTTGCTCGGGCACACAAGATCCATGTGGCTGAGGAATGAGTGTGCAGCTGGCTGCCCAGCAGTAGAGACCCCTCAGGCTGACAGCAATGAAAGCCAAGGCAAGGTCATAACAGAGGCCAGTATCAACTATTTTCATCATTGCTTAAAGCCAGATGACACCTCTGCAGCTATCTCCAGCTGAGCTCCACACTGCCAACAGCAGACAAAAGCAAGAGGATCTTTTTATCTCCGTGTCCTTGGGCTACTGCCTTCTTGCATCTTGACTGACATATCTTTGACCCTTGGTCTTTCATTGCCACTGTGTGGCATCTCCCCAGGTGCTTCTTCTCCATTTAAACTTCCTCTCCTATGATTTTACAGTGTTTCTTTGAGAGCGTGGCTTGTTGCCACCTCCCTGGACCTCAGTGCTTTCAGATTGATTAAGAGAATGGTAAAGAGGATGATTTGTGGGACTGCGGAACAGATCATGAACAAGTCCTGAGAGGGGGATTTGAAGTGAATTAAACTCTCTCCTGAAGGGAACATTAACATTACAGGCAAATACATGTTCAGATATGCAACAGCTGCTGTGGGAATAGAATTAAAGCTTCCTTTATAAAGCCTCTAACTCTGCATTCACCATGGGCTCATCTATTGCCTGATCTATGACTGTGGGCGATGGCAAAGTCAGGTACAGCCTGTGCTGTCTCTGCAATTTAAGTGTCTCTGGTGACTACAGAGGAGATGGGAACACAGGTGTTGCTGCCAGCACTGATTGTCCCTGTAATGTGCTTGCAGGGGCCATCATTCCTGGAGATGTCTGAGGCCATAGGCCCTCGGATGGGTATGATGGGCTATAGTTTAAGCAGTAAACTGTTAGGAAGTGCTATAGCCACCACAATGAGTGTCAGGCAGAATTTCCCCGAAGATGTGAGTTTAGGGCTTTGTTTTCTGAAGTACTGGCAATTTCCAGTGGTTAGTAAACCCAACCCATGAGCTCCTGGTCTGTATTGACTGTGTCACTTTATTAGTGCCATTGTGGCTGGAAAGCCCTGAGCCCCCCCATCCAGGGCTCTCTGAACTCTTTTATTGCTAAGGGAGAGATATGCCAGAGTATTTTTGAGAAGTTCTGGGCCCACAAATGCAACCAATATATCTTCAGTGGAATTTTCTCCTTCCATATCCGAAGGGAATGTGAAGAAACATAAGGGCTTCTCCTTGCCTCCAGCTGCAGTCTTTGACCCTCCCCACTGCACTGTTTATTTGTGTGCAGTGCCACATGGGAACAGAGCAGAAAACTAAGTCCATGCTGTCAGTTTTGTTGAGGGAGATTATTAAACCAGATGAGAGCCTGGAGTTCTTGTTTGGGTCCATGTTCTCTCACAGGCGGCAGCCTACGCTTTACCTGGGCAGGCTGTGGACAGCAGGCCCAGAGTATGCAGCTTCATGACAATTGTATTATTCTACTCCCAGACCATAATATGCCTGTGCAGACTCTCATTAAAACTAGAGAATTTCCAGTCCTTCATGCTCCTCATAGTTAGCACAGCTCCACACTGCATTTACATGGCACTGCCTCATGAGAAAGCTTTTAATCACCATGGCTGGGCTAATGACAAAGGGAAGGTGTGATACGAGGTGTTGTGGTAAGGTTTTAGAGGAAGTAAAATTTGTGGAAATGGTGCCCAGGTTATTTTGGCATCAACAAAATAGTTTACTTTGGACAAGGACTTATAGTCTCTCAGTTCCTAGAAGTTTTAACTGCCAAGGCACCTGGAAGGGAGCTAGAGAAGCTCACAAAGTAATACATCAAAAAATACATCATCAGTAATACATCAAAAAGGAAACGAAAATGTGATGAAACCTTGGCATGTTAAGACCATTTTTTCCCCCTCCTTATTCTCGTATAAGCTGATCTATGAACAAGAAATGAAGTCTGGCAATTTGTATATAATAACACTGTCTCAACTCTTAACAGCATTCCAGTAAGTAATAGCGCTTTTGGCATAAGTGGTGAAACTCCTGCAAGACAAAATTATTAGAAATCTTTACTTGGTATTAAAGATCAGCCTCAACTAAAATCTGCATCCAGACTATACTTTTTAAGGGTGTTTCAGAATTTGAACTCAGATCTGGGTTCTGGATTTTAATTAAGCAGAGATGCTGTAATGATATCTCTGTTTTGTAGCTTGATCCCATTTCTTATCTACAATTTCATCTCCAGCCTTCAGCTGATGTATCAAGAGCACTTACAGTAAAGCCCCAGGTCCTGCAGAGATGAAAGCACGTTCTTAGCTTCAAGGTGCCCTGTTGCACAGGTGTCATCATTCCCAGCTCCAGACTCAGCCTTCTGCAGAGTCTGTGAAGCTTGGTGATGGATCCATGCTGATGCTGGTACCTGCAGTCAGCCTGAAGGGCCAGAGCTCGGGAGTTGGACAGGACCAGAAGACAGACACCATCTCCTCTTGAATGGTGCTGACTTGGTGGCAGGATCTTCCTGAGATCTGGCTTTACTAAGCTGTCCCCAAGTTTCAGGGTCAGACCTGATCTCTTTAAGAAAGGATTTTCTTCTTTCTTGTACTTTTTCTTCTTAGTTTTTGGTTTTTCTGTTGTTTTTGTTTGTTTGTTTGGGGGTTTCATTTCTGTTTTTCCTTTGTTTATCTGTGAAGCATTATGAAGAGGGATAGATCAGATTTATGGGAGATGAGTCTGACCCAGGAGAGCCAAGCTCGTTTTTCTTGGTATTATTGAAAGGACCTTCCTAAATAGACTGGCTCATCATCTGCAGCTCCACAAGGATCACTTCAAAGACCCTGCAGTACATTTCAATTCTCCTGACACTGTGAAAAGTAAAGGCTATTCCCCAGTTTGCAGATGGCCCCAGTATCAGAGATGACAAAATATCGCCAGCATGTGTTGCTTGTGAGCTTTTACCAGTGGAAGAGAAGTGAATAAATTTCACTTATTCTTCACGTGTTGTCAAAGGGTTAATGCAGCTTCCCTTAAACATAGTTCAGAGTGAAATGGCTGAGCTGGCAAAGGTGAGAATTCCTGATGGAAAGGAGGGGCATGGATAATGGTAGCTCGTGTGGGAGCTGCCTCACTGGCAGGAGAGTAAACAGAAATGAAGATTATATTTTACCTTATAAACCCCAGTCCTCTGGGCTGTCCATCTCGTGCTATCACTGTAGAAAGACTGAAGTACTTATTTTTTCACCTTTAGAGCCTCAGAGGAACTTAGGTCTGTTTAGAGAGCATCCATGAAGCCTGCAACATTTTCCCTCATCCAGAGTCCAAATGGTGCAATCAAAATATTTTTTTCTTTCTTTATGGATTCTGAAACGCCTGTAATGGTGAATATTTTTAAAATTTTTATATATATATATAAAAGATCATTCTATATAAATGTATTAAAAAGGAAATGTAATTAAAATGAAGGAATTACCGAAATAGTATTTTACACATCTGTGAAACTTGGGCTGATGCATGGAACTGTTTTCTGCAGCTACGTTTGCAGCACTGAGAGTGTGAGATAAATGGCTTTTTGCCCACAGAGTAGCTAATTAGTTCTGGTTAATCTGTGGTGGGCAGAAGGCCTGAATCTCCCTTCCTGAGAAGGATCTTGTCCTGGGAAAGGAGGGACAAGATCAGGGGAGACCAGAGTTCAAGGGCTGATTTAGCTTTCTGCCACAAGCTTCTCCCCAGTCCTTGAAAATGCAAACAATCTACTGAAGCATATACTACCTTTCAGGCATGCCCAGGTTTTGCAGTTGTCCCTTTTGCTTCTCTCCATCTCTAGAAAAAAAAAAAGAATAAAAAACTCTAGGGGTGGGGGAGAAGCGGCAGCCGATCCCTATTTCGTTTAACCTTTGCTTGCCCCTAATTGCTGTAAAGGCTTGGTGATAACTAATGCTGCTCCAAGCAAGGAATGGAAAACTTCCCATTGAGTTTGACTGGAGATGAAGTAGGACTTTAACAACCTCGGAAAGGAAGGATGGCAGAAGGCAAGAACTTTCTGAGAGCTCCCTGCAGCAGTCCAGACCTTGGATCTTGTGCTTGCAGGCACTAGTGCCCTTTGAAATATCATTTGCTGCCAGGTCAAGAGAAGGGCTGGAAGCTGGACACTATGAAGAGGACTATCTCCATCCCACTGACCCTGGTTTGTGATTATTTTTCCTGCTAGCTCTGATGAATTGCAGTTTTGTTGAGCTTTTTTCTCTGTGTGGACTTGCCTGCCTCTGTGCCTGATTGTTTAAAAAACAAGAAAAGAAAAACAACAGCCACAAAAGAAAGATGTTTTGCCAGGTCTCAGCCATGAGATTAAACTGGAGTTTTTATAAAAACAGATCTGTGCCCTAGTGATATTTTGGAACATTTTATTTTTTTCTGGATTTGGTTTATGAATGCAGTGCAAATGCTTTTGTCATCCTCTGTCATGGAGTTTGAGCCCCTCTTTTGTTTTGTGAGTGGCCAGGGCACTGATTTGTGTTTGTGTGGGCTTTAATGGTGGGGATTGAAGGTTAGGGCCTGACCACACACTTTTCTGGTTGGAGGTTATGTGAACTGCAGTTTCTTCGCAGCTCTGAAAATGAAGTGAGGGTTTGGAGATTTCTGTAGAATTACTGCTATCTGAAATGCTTTAAAATTTTCAAGGGTAAAATCATCTTTTTTTCTTACCATTTCTAGTTCTGCCAGGCTGAAGTTTCAGTGATGTGCAACCATGTCCTCCCGTTTAGCACATCTCCTGCAGAATTCTGCCTTGCCTGTGACAATGCAGAGCAACTCAGAGTAGAGTATGGAAAAACTTTGTGATCCCAGTGCTTGTACAGCAGAAGCCAAGCTGGAACAGGAGAAGTTACTATGAAGGCCTCTGATGCATCATGTATGCACTTCTATTGATTTGTAAAGGACAAGCAAGAACTTAAATTATGAATTTAGTTCCTTGGCTCTCATTGAGCCAATCTCTGAGCTGTAGCATAGAAGTGAATATTGTTATTATGTGTCCCTAATTCCACCCTGGGAACAAAGAGAAAAAAAAAGGACGGGTGTTCTTGTGCTTGTAGCCTCAGTGGACATATCTGCAGTGCAGCTTGCTCACTGTTCTCCCTCAAAGACAGATGAATCACCAGGTTAAATGAAATATTTTTTTTCCTACTCAGCAGCTCAACTCAGGGCTTGACTCCCTTTCCTACCTCCTTCATGACTTCAGTTTCCCTTTAGGAAAATGCCTGGGTTGTGCTTCCTGCTTACCATGGCAACTGGCACACAAATTGAGAGAGAAAGCCATGTTTGTTGAACTCTGGATTTGTTGTTAGCCAGAGCCAATTACTAGTGCTGTATGAGAACCAGTATTTTCCTATCCTTTGTGCCACAGAGTCTAGCAATGGCTTGGCCATAAGGCAAGGGGAGAGTCTCAGACTGCCCCACAGCGTTCCCATGGTTATGAAAATTAGGGAAAAGGCACACTGCAGACCTGCTCATGCTCCAGTCGGCGCTGTGCCCTAAATCAGGGTGCCTAAACACATGGAAGTGCTTGAACACAGTTTCAGCCAGTTTCTTTTGCCTGCCTGACTCGAGGCAATGCCCTGTGCAGGTGGTATTGAAAGCCACAGCTACAACATCTTGGATACTTTCAGCTAAGCCAAAACCAGGATTAAGCAAGTTCCCAACCTGGCTGTTAACCAGGAATCAACCTAACCCAGCACCAAGGAGCATTTGACACTGATGTCTCATGCATCCTCACGACAACACTGGTCCAGCAGCTCTGGGCAACAGGACATCCCACTGGCATCCTACTGGATGGGGCTAAAGGTCAGCTGGCAGCAAAGGGGAGGCAGGCAGTGCAGGGAAGGGAGACTGGCACAGGGCACCACCACCAACAAAAAGAACAGAATCATAACAGCCAAAATAGAGAAAGCAGTGAGATTTCTGAGCTCATATTCCATCTGAGTTGGATAAACTTTTCGAAGACCGTGCCTCAGCACAAGGGTAAAGGATGAACAGTTTCAGAGTTAAGGATTAGAAATGAATGGGATCTGCAAAGCTGAGAGCTGCCCAAGTCCTGCTGCCCTCAGAAGTTAGACACAGTGTGAGTGTTAGAACTCGAATGTTTGCCTCACTCCATAATTAAAAAGGGTAGGTATTTGCTTATGTCTTATTAGCAAACTGCAGTGTGAGATGAATTACATTTTGCAAACCTAGACAACTCCTAGGAATAACGTTTGCAATTTGGGTCCAGATCCATCTTAAAATGGGACCTGTTTTCTTCTATAGCACATCTGCTACAGAGGGTACACCTCTCCGTCATTTAAATCCCTTATCTGAAAAGACCAGGAAATATTTGAATTCAGTGAGAGGAAATGACTTCCAAAAAAATTTTGTGGTTGCTTATGAAAGAGCCACAGGGCACACAAACATGGGAACAACCAGAGCTGGAGAAAGGAGAATAACACACATGATGATTATTAAACAGAGGAAGTTTCCAGAGAAGTAAAACTCGAAAAGAAAAGAAACCCAACACCCAGCCATAAGATTGAGTTGAACCAGTCTGAAGAATATCAGGTAACATTTCATAACAATCAGGAAGAATAAATGAGAAAAAATATGCGCTCACAAACCACTTTACTTTTTTTTTCAGTGTGAGAAAATTTACTTTAAACAGCAAGGGTCAGACAGTGTACAAGGACTAGGCTGGTTATCTACAGGGATTTTTTGAATTGACTTGGCTTTAATCTCCAGCTCCTGTGCCAGCCACAGTACCCTGCTAAAGGCGAGCGTTGCTTTGGGAAAAATAGAGAAGTCCTGCATTGGCTCACAGTTAGGAAGAGCCCTGGGTAGCCAGAGCAGCTCACTGCTCATCACTTGTCTCTCTTGCAGGGTTTATCTCCACTAGTGATCGTGCAAGAGCTGCACATGACCTTGACTATGATGTAATTTCACCTCCCGAGCAGGTCAGAAACACCCTCACCTTTTTTCCTGTTAAGCACAAACCCCCAGCAGTCATATTCCACTCCTCCCAAAGCAGGATCTCCTAAAGATGGATGCCTGAGATTACAGGGAGAGCTCTTGCAGGAGGCTCCCAGCATACCACACATTGCAGGGGCTTTCCCCAGTTGCCAGGGAGGGCAGGGCTGCCAAGGGTTGGGAGCAGGAGGCTTTGTTTATGAGCTAGCTTTAGGTCATTGGTCCCAATAAACATTTGCTTGGCATGAGCCCCTGTTGTAAGGAACGTGAAAAGCTAAGATGCCAAGGCAATGAGCAGGAAAGGGAATAAATCACCCGAGTCAGAGGACACTGAACACCACTGGCAGCCTGGTTCCCAGTTTTCCCAATGAGGTGGGCAACCAAATGCAAGTATGGCACATAATGGCCGTTGTAGGTTGTACATGAACCAGCAAGGTAAAGAAAAACAGGGCCGGAAAGAGTCTGTGCAAAGAGGTGTCCTGCAGAAGTGAGGGGAAGGGTGGAAAGGGTAGGAAAACTTGCTGGAAAAATGGGGTCAAGGCACAAAATACACAAAGGCAGTCCCACACTGCCCCATTGCTTGAAGGAACAGAGACCTTCAGTACTGCCAGCCACAAACATTTGGCAGTGTAAAAACCACCAGGTTACATTTCTGTGTGCATGGGAGGGGAGCAGCTGAGGATTTGGGATTCATTTTATCTTGGAGGACACGCCACTCCATCAGCTATGAACAGGGGATGCTTCTCAGAGAGAATTTGATTTCTCAAGAGCTGGGGATATTGCAAAAAATTAATAATCTAAAAATACATTTGGTGACTCTATGGGAGAATTGAAGTGTGCTTTTATTGCCAAGAGAGAACTGTGAATATTCACACCTACAGAGAATAAATACACAGAGCAAATCTGCAAACAAACCATACGACTTCCACCTGGAGCATTTTTTTTTTCCATCCTGTCTTAGCAGGATGTCTTAGTCCAGCAGTTCTCATGTACACGTGCATACTGCCTGCTCTGAAGACCACGTACATCCATGCCTTCAGGAAGCAATCCAAACAGCTGAGAATGACCAGGGTTTCTTTGCAAGTCTCAGCTGACACATAAGCCTGATCACCACCATTCCTATCACAGACTCCATCCCTTCCTCACCCTTTCCCTGGCACCCCAGGTAAAGAACTTGCAGAGGCTGGAATCAGCCTTCAGAAGCATGGCTTCTTCTGATTTGTCAGCAGGATTTTTTAATATCTTGCTCAACATCATTGTGTCATCAGTCCAATCTTCTCCTTCCCCCTTAGTTCAGGTGGATAAAGCTGTTTTTTTCTGGATGCACTGTGGAATGTTTGGCCCTTCTGCACAGATCCACCATTGCCTGGATCACTTGGTCACAGCTTTTATTCTTTTAGTACACAAATCATGAAGTGCAATGGGAGGGAAAGGCTCAAGGAGCAGAAAGCAAATTTGAAGAACACAAACCCAAACTGACTTGAGCTGCCATTTATCTAATAGGTCAATGGTATCATTTGCAACTGGTTGGGGCAGTTAATACTGCAATAGTCTATTTAAAGTAGTCTCAGTTTCTTGTCTCCTTCAAAATCCTGCAGCATTTTCCTCTGTATTAAGTGCAGTGCTGTAATCATACCATATTTAGTTTTAGCAGAAAGGATACAGGTCTGAAGCAGAAGACCAGGGGAGGAAAGTAATATTTGATCTTACCTGCTTCTGTGGTCCTCCAGTTTTCTCCAGGCTGAATGTCCAGTGACATCCATATTCAGAAGGCTTTAGCAGCCTCTAGCAAGTCCTACAGCCGGTTGTTTCACCCATTTGCAGAGCTGCTTGAGTTTCAGAAACAACTCAAGCAAGAGGCCCTTATGCAGGAGGGCAGCTATCCATGACAGCTGCCACGGCCAAGAGTTACTGGAGGGTTTGGCCGTGCCCTTCCTGCCCCATTTCTCTCCTCTCTCCACACCACTGAACCAGGCGAGTGGCTGATCCGTGAGGATTGTCAGTTCTGAAGGCACCGTCATGCAGAAAACTCCCTCTGTGTTGCAGGGACCTATTTTTACCTCAAGCTCTTTGCCCTCATATCTGCCTCCTTCTCTCCCCCAGCACTCTGGCAAGGACCAATTTGGCTGCTGAGTTTCTGTAGCATCCTGAATCCTGGTGCTTTAACATCTCTGTTACAGCATGTTAAAGCCTGTCATTGTCCTGCCCCACATGTCTCAGACACAGAGCTTTATTATTTACCCTTCCCAAGGACACAATCTTGAACACGAGAAAAAATTAACTTCCACTTCGTTTTAATTAATATTTTGGTTAATATATAAAAACAAAGAATCAAGACAGATGGCAAGCATCAGGACCTGAACCAGTATATCTTTGGAAGAAGCTTCACCTTGAAACACTCTGTAGAGGAGCACATTTCTCACAATACATTTAACTACTGAAGTGTTCACTAGGAAAGACACCAGCTCAGTCTGGGCCAAAGTAAACAGCCTTTATTGAACTGAGTGAGAACTTCAAGGGCTGATGCAAGGACTGGGTTTGGTTCAGTTAGCTCCTTGCTTGCATTTTTTCCCAAGAGTTACTCACTGCCCTTATTTGCCTTTTGTCAAACCTGGTCCTGGGATGTGGAAGGGGAATTACACAGGGGATGTGACCATACACACACAGGTAGCTGAAGCAAGAAGCACAGTAAACTAGGAGCACAGGACAGCCACTTTAGTAACTGCAACTACAGCACAGAACCCCTTGTAGTCTGCACAAATTCTTGCCCGTAGATGTATGAAATCTTGTGTGAAGTACATAACGGCTTTTTTGAAGGAGTTGCCTGTTAGCAAGTGGAGCTTTTCCTGGACTGGCACTTCTGAAGGTAGGAGCACATGCAGTAGTTTCATCAGTGACAGGAGGTAGGCTTGCATATAGGCAGCATATTGCTGAGGAGTGCGCTAGCCTTTTATTGGGCTTGACTAGCAACAGACTTTTTATCTGTGACATGTTTTTATCGCTGACACACTTAAATGCTCAGAGAATCTGCCATATTCTAAGGCAAGGGTGACAGAGACCAGCAAGAGAAGTTGAACAGTAAAATATAATAGGGAGGTCTGCAGTCTTCTCCCTTGCAGTATCCGTCCTTATTGGTCACAGGAGGTTACAGTTTTGCTCACACAGCCCTTACTGAAGCACTATAATTTAAATTCAGACTAATTTTAGAGAGACATTTTTCTGGAGCGAGTGGACATTTTCTTTTCAGATGTCATCAGAGAACAAATCAGATCACTTTTTTCCTTATGCTCCAGGATTTCTTGCACAGTGAAAGAAGGATTGTGCCTCAGCCAGGAGGCATTAAGGCTGCAGAACAAGGGGCAAAGCAGGGACAAGAAGATTCTTTCCTGCGGTCGTCAGTCCTTTGCGTCAAGTTTTTGGAGGGGCAAAAGTATATATGGGAGAGGTAGTGGGAAAACTTCAAATCCTCCATGGCCCGAGTAGAGTGGAGCAGGAGACAAACAAATGCAGTTTCACACGGCTCTTCAGGACAGCACTGAGGACACTGGGCCTTCAGTATTCAATCCCACTCCAGTAGAACATGGTACCAAGGAGCACGCAGAACTGAAATGACAACACTATTAAGTATCTCTGCTCCCCATTTCCCGCTCTCCACCTCTCCCCCAGCCCCATTTAGTCCTACTGGTAGGAGACAGCAACAGAAATTCTTGAAAAACAAAGCCTGTTCAGGCAGAGGAAGCTTAAAGTTTTTTATCTTCAAAGAAACTACACAGTAAAGAAAGAAGATATGTGCAGCTATAGCTATTTGACTGTATCACTCATCTCACTGGGGATTATCTGTCATGAAGCTGCTGAACTCTGAGTACTTAATACACTCATACAAAATCTTCGAACTACAAACCAAATTATCTATCATGATTATTGCTTAGGTGACCCAATACCCTTCACAAAGAAGCATCTGCAAGCTGTGTTTGCTGTGTTGTATTGCTCAGATGGCAGCAGGCTGTAGCAGGCCATGGCAGGCTGGAAGGCCATCTAGTTCCTCACCTCTGGAAGCCAGAATGGAGGGGAACTTGTAAATGTGGCCATTAGTGGAGCAGGTTACAGGCAGGTTTGTGATGAATGAATGACGATAATCTACGGACATTTTAAATGCGTCAGTCCTGTCATCCACCTCCACCCAACTGGGTGTGGAACAGCAAGAGAAGAGAAGAGGAAATAAAGGCAAATATTAAGTACTTACAGTCCAGCAGAGGATGGCAAAGCCAAACCAGGCAACACCCCAGGCATGTGTGTTCACTGGCCCAGAAATAGCGTCGTAACAGCCCTGAAAGACAACCAGGAATGACTCAACACCAGTGCTGAGCCTGCGCTGCGAGGCGACAAGCTTATGCACCCCTGACAGAGACTAAAGTGGCATGGTGGCATGCTCCTCTCCTACTGCAATTTGGGTAGCTCAGAGGGTCTCAAAAAACCAAGCCAGAGCTACAAACCATACGACTGTCTGCTTATTGACATCTTGCAGACAACCTACCTGTTTCTGTCTCTAAATACAAAGTAGACCCATCTCAAACACTTCAAGGACAACTTCCTGTGCCATCCTCTTGCCAAGTACACTTACGTAACCAAACACAGTTGACAGAGAATTGACATCCAGAAATTAAGAAGCTGAAGGCAAATTTGGAAGCTTGAATGCCTTCTAGAAATGCAAGCTAGTGCAGAAGCTGATGCTCATGACCCAGGAATCTAGTGAATAGGACACACTGGTCTACTGAAAAGTTCTTCCTTGAGGAGGAGAACTGATGATTTGCTCACTCATATTGTATACACTCATCTTTGGGCTAAGTTTGATTTAGCTACTGTCCACCTACATGTTAGAGATATCACTTCTTACCAGTGGCTTGGGAGATTTCTCTCTCCGTCAGGAAAGCCTCTATCCTAAAAAAAATTCCTGTCCTGTGTTCAGCAACATGGCCAGGACTATATAGGCATTTCTTCTCCTCCTGAAAGCTTTTGAACACCTGTAGCTTACAGTGGAGGAGAAAGGCTATTCATGGCTTCTTTCCCTTCCAGCAAGGCACTTTCGACTGACATATGTTAACTGGGAAAAGCAGAGATGATCTTACATTGCTGTTATAGTAGCCAGGCACTCCAAGTTTGCAGCCATCGAGGTTGACGGGAAGCCCTTGTGCATCCAGGACGCAGCACTTCCGTGGCCAGGGGTAGTCGGCGTCCTTGTGCGTGCGGCGGAAGGCAGACGTGTACTCCTGCCAGTCGGAGGGGCCCAGCACCCCACAGCAATGGTTCTGCAGGGAGAGAGGAGGGAAGGGTCTTTGTGGGCCCAAGTGACAGCCCTGCACGTCAGGACACCCAGTTAGGCATTAATCACAGATTTATGGGAGAGATTTTTCAAGTGCCTGCCTTTGATAGTCTGTCGTCTGATGAACGAGCTAAAGGGGGTGTGTGTCAGAACTTTCTTCAAGGTTCAAGGCAGATGCCTTGATCCTCTTTATTATCCAGCAGCCCCAAGGAGGAGTTGAAATTCCAGGCCTGCAGAGCATTTAGTAATTAGTGACTTTTCAGTGTAATTATTACCTGAAGCATGAGTTCATCCCATGTCTTTGTGACCTCATTGTCAGTGTTATTGGCTGGATCTGAATTCTGATACCTCTCCAGCATTTGCTTCAGGAAGAGACTTGGAGTGAGCTACAGAAAAAAAAAACCCAACAGAGAAAAATGCAGAAACTATGTAAATAAGTGGCCATGTAAAGCAAATACAGGGTTATTTGGGGAGGGTTTGTTTTCTCATTTCAGTGTCCTGCTGGAGAACAGGAATGTTGCTTCTCCTCTGGTTTTACACACGAGAGAATAAAGAGCAGGATTTGAGGAGCAGGAACAACAAAGATGAAGATCTCAAGCAGGCACTACCAGATGTAGATCACAAGAAAAGTGCAGAAGCTATGGATTGCATTTGGTATGTTGGAACTAAAGCACCACAAATAATTCCCNCCCCCGTATGCTCAATAATCCATGTAATCTTTCCCTCTCCAGTAACACTGCCTGGGGCAATGCTGAAGATTTGTCTTCTGTGAGTATGATAGATTAATCAGTCTGTAGCTGAAAAACTAAACACTGTATTGATGATTCAGCCAACCCACACTATTATTTCCTAAATGGAAGGTTGTAAACATTTAAAAATGTTAAAAACAACAAAACTATATTAGAAAGAACAAAGTTATTTCTTTGATTAGAATAATGATGTTGGAGTTTTTCCTTGTGGGGTTGTCTTATGCTCAGCAGTAGTCTTGTGAGTTTACACTGTGTTATCACATTTTAACACTGAACAGGATGACTGTGTGCCCTAGAACTTGTGTGTCCCAGAGCAGTTAAAAGAATACATGAGGAAAGAAATACTCACGGAGTCTTGGTGGGCCGCTGCTGTGATGCAAGAAGCCATTTCAAATGCAAAAGTGATCAGCATCAGAATGATGTACTGGGGGAGAAAGAGAGAAGAATTAGCTCTTGGAGAAACAGTTCAGCATTTTTTTCAAGATTAAGCCAGAAACCCTGGTTGATGCAAAGGTGGCCAGGCTATCGTATTCCCCTCCGCCCTCTCTGTGCCCTAAATGTTCACATAGCCCTTCCCTGTGCTTGTTTCAATTTGCAATCTGCTTTCTTGAAGGTGAATGGCTGGAATTGTCCTCCATCTAACAGACAAGATCTCATCAGAACATCATGGCATTAAGACTACCCTGTCTCCATGGAAAATACTTTGTCCTTGTCTCTGTTGTGTCTCATTGGCAACCCACGTTTGTGTCATGTGTCCTCCTTCCACTTCCACTTGCCAGCTATAAGCTTTTCGGCAGGAAGGTGTTTAGTCCTAGCAGGAGAGATTGTATTTTCGGGAAACAGAAGGTGCAACTTAGGGTGTCATTCAGATCCCCCTGATTTTTTATCATCAGATTTCCTGGACACTCCTACATTGTGAGCAAAGATCCTTCATGAAAACAGATTCCAAGGATCACCTCTCATAGTCTCTTTCACTCTTTCTTTTCCGTTTCCAGCATAATCCCCTTGACATTTTCCATATTCCTTTTGGAGTTCTCATGTGTCTATGCCTCCTCCCACATTTTATAATGTTCTCATCTGATTTAAGGCATTTTTTTCCTACTTACCCCAGCTTCTGTCCCTTGTACCCTTTCATATATCCTAAACCAGAGCCTTGGGTTTCAGCCAAGACACCAAAATTCAGAGTTAAGGGAATTCTATTTCCTCAGCTGTTTGCTGGCATCCTTCCTGGCCCAACAGTTCAGATCTCTGAGTGCCTCTTGTCTAAAACAGACACCCTTCAACCCCACAGTAATCCACGAGAGAGCTCATTACAGAGTTTTCATCTCTACCCTTCATTCATGCAAACACTAATTAAGTTTTGCCACTGTCAAACTAAAGGACTAAGTAAGGCATTGTACAGAGATTTGTCCACATCTTAATATTGTCCCTGGCTTATCCAAAGCTCTGTCCCCACCCCTATAATTTCTGCCTGCCTGCTGATGTCTTATGTTCTTGATTGCATCCATATTTGGTATCCTGACACTTACTAATGCCTTGTACAGAAGTCATTACTTATCAGCTCCTAAACGGAATAGTGTATGACAGCTGAAGAGCAGTAAGAGGGTGGGGAGAAACAAGGATCTAAACCACATCCCAGCTATATGTGATTGCACAAGTGCTCCTGCATTGCTCCAGGGCAAGGTCAGGGTCAAGCCAGTCAAACCTCCACTGTGGCTACATCCATTTATTGCCTCAGCCTGGTTTGGAAGTTTCTCGCACATGTGTCTTCACAGGAGTCACCTTCTGGAACACCACAGCCATGATCAAGAAGAACCTTTGGCTCCTTATCAGTGAAAAAGCTGTATTTGCTCCTGGGTTGATTCCCAAGGTGACCAGGGACACTAAGGCAGCATTTGTTTAGTTTGGCAGCAATAGGAAGGCAAACTTTCAGACACTTACCACCAGCAGCAAGGTCCTGCTGGCCTTAATGACTCCAATGATACCAAGGATGGACAGAGCGAAGAGTGCAAGGCCGACAAAGATGCCAATCCAGGCAGCAGTGTAGATGCCATTGCTTTCTGTGACTTTCAGCAGAGGGTAGAGACCATGGGGGTTAGACACGAAGTAGATACACTCTGCCGTCAGGGCAATGCCGCACATCTGGGGAGCACAAGAAATCCATTAGATCAGCCTTCCCCAAAGAAATAGCAAAGACAGAAACAGGTGTAGACTGCTTTCCTTTAATTCAGCTCCCTGCCAAATGGGAGCTACCCAACTCCTCCTCTGCCCAGCTCTACAATCTCTTGTATTGGGACTTCACAGAAGAATTGCAGGCAAATCTCACCCAGCCTTGATCTGAGAAGTGAGGCCTAGGACTTGAGGGAGTTAAGAAAGAATGAACACAACAATTCCATCACTATATGGAGGGAAGTGGCTGGAAAAATGTTGGTCTGCTCCTGCTGACAGTTCTAAGGCTTTTCCCCTATGACCCATCCTGGTATTGCGGATCAGCCCCTGCTGTCCCTTTTCACCCAACTGATCATCTAGGACAGCTCTCCTTATCCTCTTCTCTTTTGGTTTACTGGACTATTTATGTGTGGACTTCACATGTGAAGAGGGAGAACTGCTGTTTTGAGAAATGTCATACTGGAAGGAAGCCTCCACCCATACTTGTTCCACTTCACTTACCCCAATGACCACATTCCCGAAGACTAACAGACCCTGCAGGATGTGTACACAATCATCACTTTTTGCCATCTTTAATTCTTCATGCAACCTAGAAAAAACCAAATACGGTCTTCAGTTAAACCACCAGTACAATATGCTTCACTCAGAAACACGAATTTTCATGAGGAAAAGGACAGACAGAACTTGCCAGCCTGTCCGTACACCTCCCATCCCTTGCTTTATAGTAGTTTCAGAGAAGAGACCTCCCCAGGTGTTAATCTGGTAACTCAAACTCTCCCTGGTACTTGAGCTACAGAAGATTGGGACCACTTTGGGGGCAGCTGGTGTCTTCAGCTCCCCTTTGGGATGATTTTCATCATCACAACAGGACTCATGACAACCTCAGATCATGGTGTTTCATTTCTATCTGGCCAGAAACACCAGCTACATTTAGATAGGCAGGGGACACGTTCAGCACCCTCACCTCACCCCTATTCCAAAGGAGCCAGCATTACTCCAGGGCATGCTATCCTGGGCCATTTTGACCAGCACTACCCTGGGACTTAACTGGTCACCACAGTGCTCTGGCTGTATCCCACTCATGTCCAGCACAGGGCTTTGCTAAGGGTAGCCCCACCTCCCACCCATGCTGGGAACAGGAGCTAAGTCCTCCAAGTCAGGTGTGAGGGAGGAAGGGAAGGAAGGAGGGAGCAGCTCAGGTTGCAGCTGGCTCATGAGAGCCAGGCCAAGAAGCATTCCTACCAAATTCCTGAGAGTGCTATATCCTGCAGTCTGGAGTCAGGTGCCCTGCATCAAATTCATCCCTTTCCAGAGAGAGCAGCATAAAGGCATCAGTCAGAGGCGTGAGACCTCTTGCAGAAAGGAGCTCAGACACCAGGCCCCACCAAGCTTTTCTTTCAAAGGAATGGAGCAACGTGTGCGTGGAGAGGGGGAGGGAAAAAACCCCAACACTGAGACAACTGCATTTGCCAGGTAGTTAAGAAAATATAAACCAGGAAAGAAAGGCTGAAGTGAGCCCAGCTTGAGCAGACAACAAGAAAAACTGCTTGAACATCCTTCCTCTGCCAGAGTACCTGCACTTGAGCCTCTAATTTGTTGGGGTCACTGACTTCACGATTCTTCAAAGAAGCTGTTGGGAAATATGAGCAGACAAACGTGTCAATGAAGGGGAGCTTTCTGAGGAACAGAGCATTGTGAGACCTCTCTAACAATGCTACCTCCTGCCTCCTCAGCAGCTGCCCCTTTTGGGGTATGCAGGACTTCCAACAGTGACAGATGAAAACCAGGAACTTTCTACCACTCTTTCTGCTGTGGTTCAAGGGTTAGGCATGCAGACATCTCCAGTGCTCTCACCATTATACCAGCAGAGTACCTAAGTATTTTTTGTATGATAGCATGTGTAGGAATTTTTTAATAATATGTGGTCATTATTTTTAAGTTGAGAAGCCATTTTTAGTCCCAGCCAGGTATTTGGAGGACAGACCAGTATACATGAAATTGTATGGCCCTGTATTTGAAAATGGCAGGCTCATGAGGTCAACTTGAATCTCTGTCCCTGCCAAACTTCCTGACCAGCCAGAGTGTCCAGGGGGCCATGTAAAACTGTTTTGCAAGTCAAATCTGGGTCTGGGCAATGTTCAGCCATGTGTTCTATAATACAACACTACAGAGTCTGCCAAACCCAAGATCAGTCCTGGTCCTCCACTCATCTGAAAGCTGGAGAGACCACGGCCTGGCTCATGGGCCTGTGTGCTGCAAACTCCAGAGATTTTTAAAAAAACCCTTTAGTTATTGCCATCTAAGAGACATCACAAGCCAGGCAGCAGTCCAAAAAGCAAGGAACTGTTTCCTGCTTGAATGCAGGCACTTGAACTCTGACTGCTACATGGAAAAGCAGGTCTGCTCCAGTTGCTGTGTATAAACCAAGGTTGAGTGCGTTACCCTGTTCAGTGTAACAACAGCACTCACACCTTGTCCGTGGGCTGTCCATTCAGCCCAAGCTCTTGCCTCTCCACAAGCTGCCTTTCTTCTTCTCCTTGGCAGGAGAACCTGGCTCACTCCTGCCTCCCCTTGGGCAGGTGTCATTGCAGTAACATTAGCTGGAGAAAGCAAGCCCCTTCTCCTGGGGTGAGCACACCTCCTGTGGGCTACTGTGGTTGCGAGGAAAGCTGGACACAGTCACCACCACAGGTATCAGCTGGAAAATGGTAAGATTCAGGACAAACTAAGGTTCTCCAGTACCTTAACTAAGTTCAATGGCATTGCAGCACAGGAGGAAGCAGAGAGATCAGGAAGAGGAAAAGGGAAGGAAAAAAGGATTTGCTCTAGACCTAAAAAACCCCACTGTCACTGTATTTATATGAATTCTCCCTCTGCCTCCCAGTGATTGGTGCTGAAAGTGTTCATTTCTTGGTGTCCACTTTATTAACCTGTGCCACATGTGGCAGCCCCCTGTCTGACTCCTTCTCCCTTGCGGATGGTCCAGTATAACCACCAGCGATGAGAGACCAGGCAGGGGCTCCAAGGCTATGACAACAGCTGGGCTGCTGGAGAGCCGATCCTCCAACATGTCCCAGAGGAGAAACTGTGGGAGATCTGGAGCTTTCCACCTGCTCCTCACGCCTCGGAGGTGAGCTGCGTTTAGCAAGAGAGGATTGCACAGCACTTGGCACAGGTACACGACTCCAGAGGCGTGAGGCAAACTCGGCTGGCGTGCCCAAGGCAAGCTGTGTGCAGATGTGGCTCACAGACACCCCCAGGTGTGACATTGGTGGGCAGCCCTTCTCCCAACCCCCAGAGACACAGGTGCCAGCAGCCTCTGCCCGCAGACACAAATGCATTTGGAAGCAGAGGAGCCTTCATCTTGGGCTTATTCAGATTAGATTTATGACCCAAATGCAGTTTCCTGGGGCTTCAGGGAAACCCCTAAGGAAACTGGACCTTCAGCTGCAACTGTTAAACAAAAGTTCCACTTAAGAAGGCAGCCAGGTCCTGGAATTTCAACCTTGACCTGGTGTTCCTCAGCACATCCTAGGAACCTTGCAATTTAGGTATGACCTATCTAGGTCTGAGGTATTCAATGGCCACTACCAAAGACTTTGCTCCATGCTCTAAGCAGCTTTGGAAAGGTGTCTGTTGCTCTCATTGTACCAAAACCCCCTATGTTCCCTATGTTCTTACTCTTCCTGACATTCTTGTCACAACCAGTACAACTGGTTGTAACTTCTCCCTTCTCCTCTCACCTCACACCCCCAAAACACCCCTGACACCATGGGGGACCAGCAAAGCCTGCCAGAGCCCAGGAGAAGGGTAGCCTTGCCTCCCCCTGGTACCCCACAAGCTGCAGACAATCTATTATTTCCATGCCCTTGAAGCTTTCTTGACCTCCCCTCCCTTCCTTTACTCTCAGTGGCTCTCTGAGACCCTCAGCACAGCTGTGGGAGATGAAAAGGAAGCTCCTTTCTGCAGAGGCTGGCTTCTGCCCTTGTATTTTAGGTGACAACCTCATGTAGGCTTTGAAAGGAAGCTCTTCCGGCAACAATTCCTGGACTCCAGTGGGATTTGGGGTCTGTTGTGCACCCCTCACACACATTGGGCTGGTCTTTTGAAGCCTCCACAACCTATTTATGTTGGCTGGGACAGGATTTCAGTGGCCTTACAGATGAATTCCCCCTTCTTAGTCTAGCTCTACTCCATCTCTAGCCAAAAAAGCCAGTGGATAAGAATTCGCTTAGCATTGCCCAACACAGAACCAGGTGTCATTTTGATTGCCTTGCATTTTGTGCTAGTTGTCAAGCACTGTGACAAAGGGACAGCCCGAAACATCTCTGTGAGCATCATTTGCTTCTATACGCTGCTCCTGGAGGTTCCTCAGCATGGTGGTGGGGCTTGCAGGGGCTCCACGTCACCCCTTGCTACCTCTCTTCCCCTCAGCGTCCCTGTGCAGGGCGTTGCATTCCCATGCCCTGGTGCAAGGAGGCAGAGACAAAGGATGCATTTGTTTTATGACTCACGGGCTCTGCACCACTCGAGCGCAGCTGAGCAAACCCGGCCGCTCAACGGCAGAATCCTGGTCCCTGCCCGTGCAGCCCTGCGGGGTGGGAGCCTGGGCACCACCCCTCCTGTCCAAGCCCAGCTGGAGAGCGTGTCTCTACAGGCAGCAGCAAGACGCCTGGGCTAGCCCTGGGGTGCTGATGGAGGGAAGTCATCCAGGTGGAACCGCTGCCGGAGGTGCTGTGCCAAGGCCGGTGCCATGGGAAGCCTCCGGGAGACACAGACCTGCCCACACCCGGACCTCCTGTGGACCCTGGTGCATCAAGCAATAAGCTTACTTCTGGGTTTTTTAAAATGGTTATAATGGAAAATTTAGCTCCTAAGGGGCTTAAAATGAAGGTATTTTCCAAGTGCTTGGGACACCTTCAGAATTACACAGGTTTTAAGAGGATGTAATTTAATACATTAATGATGAATCGCTTGAACTCCACTGTAAGAAGCCAAATGTTTTACAAATGTCAGTTCAGCATTTGTTTACTTATTTTAAAACAAACATCTCCAGTGGACGCAAACCCATGCACTCCTCCTGCCCTGCTGGACTTTTCCCAATGCTCCACCTCCCCTGAAATGCAGCCACCTCTGACAGAAGACTGCTTGTGTGCTAGGAGTCAACCACACTCAGAAATGGAAGAAGCAGACAGTTATTTTGTGCTACCAGGGGAGAAAAATAAAGCAAAAACAAAGCTCAGCATCAAGTAGGGGTCACAGACTAATTAAGTTTCCTTTCGAAGAGCTGCTATGAAATGAAGCCTGTGTGAACAGTGGTGTGGCTGGTAAATCATCATCAAGCATAATTGCCTTGGAAATAGAGCTGGGAGGTAGGTTTTTCCTCTCTCCTTTATTAGTTCAGCACAGCCAAAACAAGAAGGGTTTTTTTAACTTTCCTATTTTCACAAGTGGGGGGGAATTACAAGGTTCGTCTTCCTGTACAACAATTTTTCTTATTTTTTTTTTTTAACACTCAGATTTACAACAGATTTAATTTTTCCATTCCCTCCTCCCCAGTCTTTAGGAGAAAAAATATGAAACAAATTAAAAGAGCCATAGAGAAGACACAGCCTGAGGTAAGAAAAATGAAATACTTAATAATTTCCTGCAGTTAACCTTATCCATGTACCAGACTCCTACATGCCATACACAGTCCAGGGACTAAAATAAAAAACATTAAACATAAGAGCTGTCTTTTCTCCTAATAGACACTTATGGCTCGCATGCCCCATTAAGAGGAAGATGACAACCGAAGCAAGGCACTCACCGCTCTCTCCTCGTGATGCTTCCCAGCAGAAATCCCAACCCACCTGCAAAGCCGAAAAGGCCCCTTGCTCCCACCTCCGCTGCTCTTTAAAGAGCCCAGGTTGCTTGAGGAACGTGCTGTGTGATTGGTGGGGTGCCCATCACATGAGGAAAACTTTTTTTTCTAGCCAAACCTGTTCCCCGGTCCTCCTGGGACCGGAGGGTGTCTCTGTGATTCTTAGATCATATCGGAATGCCGTTGTGCCGAAAACACAAAGCTTTAGAGAATTTCTATTATTATACTCTCAAAAGGGTGGATGAGTGAGTCACTCATACGAGGTACTTGAACTTTAAAGAGGATGGGCAGGTTGGAAGGACATAAATACACAAGGATTGCTGGATCACTATTTGAACGTAAGTATAAGAAGAATGTACTGAATAGAAAAAGAAAGTAAATTAAATGTTAATGTTTTCATTTAATTATGTTGCATGGGAAAGATCCAGTGGTTTGGGTTGGATCCATTTTCGTCTTATTTAGCTTGGGATTTTTTTTGGAAAGAGAAGTGTAAGTGTTGGCTACTCTGCAAGACACTGGATAACATGAAAAGTGGGGAGACTATTCAATTTCCTTGGGCACTCTGAATTTTTCACATAGTCAGTCCTATTAAGACTGAGCAAAGTCAAGAACAGACATATATATTAATTGGCCTGTGATGAACTGAGAATGGCTAAGGCTGAGGAACACAGCAGAAAAGGAATGTCTCTCACCTTCCTCTCCCTCACTCATTCCAGCACAAGTCTGCCAAAAGTCATGATTCACTTTACTGGAGCCTTGAACATGTCTCTGGCAAAAGCACAGGCGGTTGTGCTTGGTGTTCTTCATCTGCTGATGCAAAAACCAGCCAAACAAATAATGGGCTTGGGAAGGGTAATGGGAGTTCCATGATGTTAGAGCCCTCCACAAGCCAAAAACAAACATGAAAATAACATGTGTATGTCCTATTGGTGGCCATCCTGGCAAATATTGTGTGAAATTAGTGAGCAATAGTTCCAATGTCTTATGGATCCCTTGGTACTTGTAGACAACTGAAGAGAGATCCCGCTCTCCCATGAGGTCCGTGTGAGATTTAACCCTGAAGAAAGGACAGTACTTTTGGCCTTTCCAGTTCCATGAGGTATCGCAGCCATAAGCAAAAGAAGACCCAGCCACTGCAGCCAGTCTGATCAAGTAGGAAGGGACAAAAAAGTACTCCCTTGGGTCCTCACGCATACAGATGTAGATTTGTCTATACTTAAATGACTCAGACCTCCTTGCCCACTATTTGTGCCCCCTACAATATGTGAAATCTATTTTGTTGCAGCTGCTACCCCATATTTTGTCAATGCTGGTGGAACTCGGTGTCCTGGGCTCTAGGAAGGCAGGCTCCCATCATTGCTGCTGGACATTGAGAGCAGCTGGCAGGGGAAAAAGCAGTGCATGCATCTCCTGAGCATCACAGCCTGGCTAATCTTGGGGCAACGATTAGACAAAAGCTTGCCGTGGTTAGGACATCACATCTCAGCTGGGAGGAGAAAAGAGGCAGCAACTGTGGAAATACCGTCTTGGGGAAACAAGATAAGGACAGAGGAGAAAGGGAAAGGGATCTGGCAGTGAAGTTCATAGTCTTGCCAATCGCCAGCACTGAAAGTGGCTGTTGGGAGAGAACCCTGGTGCAGCTGAGCTCTTGCAGCTCTGTAGCCCTGTCTAGGACACTGCAACAAGCTGTTAAGAGTGAATCCTTGTTTGGGCTGGAAGAGTGGGTTAGGCTGGAGTGGGTGGTGGTCAGTCCTCAGCTGCCATCACCATTTGGCTCTCACAGTTCGTTAATCTGCTTTAGAACCTGGGTAAGAATATTTTTGATGATCTCTGGGGAGAAACTTGATATAGGGAAGGAGACGGTTGGAATGGGGGGTTTGTTTATTTCTTTGCACTTCTTTTGGTGTGTGCCTACAACGTCAGACTATGAGTTTACGTGAATGCCTGTGCAGAGCAGAGAGTCAGACAGAGACCTTGTCTGGGGAGCGAGCGCAGTGGGGCTGACAAGCCAGTGTTAGGAAGCCCAGGTGGTACACCCATGGCTACCTCCAGCGGGGTGCCTGCAGCTGTTTCAGCCTCCCCTGTCTGTGCTGGCATACTTCAGATGGACCGACACTTCTATACTGCCAGACCCATACATTTGTGCAAGGCACTGGTGAAACCTCCAGGCTCCTGAGCGTGCACACCCCCCACAGAGCCATACACACACACATGTGTATGTGCACACGTACAAACCCATACACGCGTGTGCTTTCCTTGTGTGCGGAGTTCTCTCTCTCTTTGCC
>VZRR01005327.1:922084-934756 GCA_013398015.1 Oreocharis arfaki
GTCCACATACGTGCGCACCTCTGCTGAGTGTGAGTTAAAGGCAAAGTGGGACTTGGGAGTGAAGACACACTGCCATTTGGGGTTTCATCTGGAGGGGCAGCCAGATGCTGAGGCCACAGCCTGGCCTGTTTTCAGATGGAGGTGGAAAATGAAATTTCTCAGGAGATCTATCACTTGGTTATTGCACCATGCTCGGTGGGTGACAGGGCAAAGTTAGAACATGCCTGTCACAAAGTATGCTGTGTTTATTCAAAATTGGCATGGAAGGCATGCTGGAGGATGCCCAAAGTTGCTGAAAAGGGCTGATTAGATGTTAGTTCCAGCATGTTGGTTCCACTCTTCACCTCTAAGAATACTTTCCCACCTTCCTGAATCCTTTGAATTTTTTCTCTTCATAGCATGGAAATAATGATTGAAGGCTGAGATAATATGAGAGGGAGGAATGAGGGAGAGAGTGAGCACACAGGGAGGAAAATGAGCTTGTAGTCAAAGTAGCAGACTCCCAGGAGTCATCTCTGTGACCCCCTCATGTCAGTGTCACGAGGGAGCCACTGCCATCCATGAGCAGGAGGCGCCTGACTGCATTTGCAGTGTTCCATGGTAAGATCAAAGCTCACAGGGCTTAGGAAATCCCTCATCCCTACCAGTGTGGCTTCAGTGTTGGTCAAGCCCATGCTCCCATGCACATGTTCAGCTTGACACACACTGTCTGTTTGTCCCAGGGAGGGGACTTTTTTCACGATTGTCCCTCCAGCACACGATGGCAAGTTCATGGCAGCACTGCTGGGAGTGAAGCCAAGCATCCCTGTTGCAGCATGCTGCAAAGGTGCTGCCCATGAGTGGAAGGGTTGCCATCTTCCCTGGTAGAGTCCCAACCTCAGTGGCTGCATCAGCAACCTCCTCCTTGAAGGCACTGCTCCCAGTGGCCCCAGCCCCAATTCCTGCCACCCAGCTTTGCTCCTGCATTCCCAGAAGAGCTGCAAACAGCTGCTTCCCAGTCCGCAGTTTGACCTTCCTTCCCTGGGCCAGATTTGGGTTTGAGGCTCGTGTCTGCCACCCAAGCCCTCCACGTGCCATGGCCGGGAGCCAGCTCCTCCCTGGAGTAGAAGGGAATTCCTAATGGCTGCCTCCTCTCCCGTCTCAGTGCATCCGCACAGGGGGTGAGGATGCAGGCGGTGGGGGACAGATGTCTCCTGTGCCTCTTAGCTTTGCAGCTGGCCTGGCCTCCTGCCAGCCTTGCCTCCTGCCTCCCCAGTTGAGTCGTGTCTTTTGCTACAGCTGCCTCCCCCTTTCGACAACATTTTTGCCCTTTTTTGCCACTTCTATACCTCACAGCCTCAAGAGGGAGGAATAACTGTGGGGTGCAGAGAATAAATAAGTGAACACCACCTAGTGAGATCAGGAGAGAGCAACTCTGTCTCTGAAATTGTTTACCAAACACTGCTGAGTGTGGGGAGACAAATGGCATACCATGAGCAACAACCATGGGCTAATTATAGTGGGTTAGGATAAACCACTGGGCCACTGGGCTGGCTGCCCCAGTGAAACCTGCAAACATATAGGCTGAAAAGCAGAACTGTATATATATATTTAGTATGATGTAGAATGCAGTCAGTAACTTCTTTCTAAAACCTCAGCTATCTTGGCGAAGAGTGCTACAGAGAACTTAGCTACAAGCACCTTTGCGATGCTGGTAATCCCGGTGTTTCGCATTTAGCAATGAATATGGCATTGTACCCTTCATTCCTAAGAAGAGTGCTATAGGGCACACTCTCAAGGACTGGGTTTTTTTCATATTTCAGGTTAGGAGAGGGATGCACTTTATTTTTCTAATTTTGTAGGGTAGCGTTATTTATGAGCTTATAATCACGTCTGTATTTTGTTGTCATTAAAACTTGCAAATTTGGGTGGTTGTGTAAAGCCCAAGTAACTGGAATCATGAGACTGCATGAAAATCTGTACTTCCAGCCTTCCAGAGGAGAATGTTTCTCCTGACATGTGAGCGAGCAGAAAGGACAACTTGGAGGAAACTGCTCTGTCTGGTAAAGAACTGAGGTCAGGGAGAGAGCTGCTTCCCCAGGGAGTTTTTGGGCTAGTGCTCATAGTGATAATTGCACGTGTGGGTAAAGGCAGTAAGAAACTAAATCTTGGTACCCCGCTGCTAACAATTAGACCAGCTGCTTTTGCTCCCTTCCTCAGTGGTGTCAACCCAAAAGCTTAGAGAAGTAGTGGATTCTCATAAAGATTAATCTCTATTGGCTGCTACTACTGTTAATAAAGAAGACCCTCAGGGTGCCCTCTTGTCCTCACTTAGAGAGATTTGGGCTCTAAATCTCACCCTAAGGATGTCTCTTACTCTGCTGACTACGAAGGAAACTTGTAGAAGAGCCTCAACACAGGCCTGAGGCTAATTTCTGCAAACGAAAATCCAGACCAAAGTATCTGCGTCTTAGAGCTGCTGAAATCACCCAGGTCCTTCAGCAACCTACAGGTCACATTTTTGTACACACAAAACCCAGAAGATAAAATAAGCATGGAGGAGCACGGGAGAGAGCAGAGGTCAAGCCCTGCCCTGACTCCCCTCCCACCAGTAGGAGTTTATCCTGGCAGGGACGAGGAGCCAAGCCCAAGAGTGACGCTCCACAGCCAACACCCTTGATGGCATAAAGGGGCCAGTAAATGGGACATGGCGTTCTCTTGCATCCCATCTTCAGATGAGGGCAGGCCAGCTCATTCTGAAGAGGAACCTGGCCACAGGGAATCATAGAATGGTTTGGGTTGGAAGGGACCTTACAGATCATCTAGCTCTGAACCTCCTTCCCTGAGCAGGGATGCCACTCACTAGACTAAGTTGCTCAGAGTCCCCATCCAGCCCGGACTCGAACACTTCCAGGGATGGGGCATCCACAATTTCTCTGGGCAACCTGTGCCAGTGCCTCACCACCCTCCAAGTAAAGAATTTTTTCCTAACATGTAATCTAAACCTGCCTTCTTTCAGTTTAAAGCTATTGCCTCTTGTCCTATCAGTCCCTGCTCGTATAAAAAGTCTCTCTCCCTCTTTTTTATAAGCCCCTTTTAAGTACTGGAAGCCTACAATGAGGTTTCCCCTAAGCCTTCTCAAGCTGAACAACCCCACCTCTCTCAGCCTGTCTTCACAGGAGAGGAGCTCACAGGGAAAGCTCACAGGAGGATAGAAATCTCATTGTGCCTTGGCAAAGGATTGCCTGGGATTTGCAGAGATCTTTAGCAGGAGAAAAGACTTGAGAAGGCAGAAATTTTCTGGTTGTCTTTTTGGTAGCTTTTAAAAAAGGCTGACAATGTCCAGGGAAGGTCTGCTAGACAGTGTCTCTGTATTACTCTTGGTTATGAATTTGAGGGCTTCCTGGCCTCTGAAAGACTGCATATGTCAGTGTCAATACAGCCATTAGGATGCAGTCCCAGCTCCGGAGTGCCCTTGGCACTATGATGGTCCTTTACTACTGTTGGTTCAGTTGAGTTTCCCCTAACAGACTGGGAACAAGCTGTTCTTTCTGGATCCAGTGACTGCATTGTTCTTGCTGATGGTTAAAAACCTCTCCTCCAAAATCTGCTCTGTCAGTCATGAGCCACAACATGCTCGAAAGAAGAGGTCTGGTTTGGGAACCTTTACTACTTGTTTGCAAGGGGTCAAAGAAACTTGTTCACATTAATTGATTCCAGCTTATTATTGAAGGGTGTTTGGGGATGCCTCATTCCTCCCAAACCTGCTTGTCTCCTCTGCATTAGCTGCTTCTGATGCAGGAGGCCGTAAAGGGCTGGCAGTGGAGCACTGCCATCTACATATGGTTGCCTGTCAGTACCCAGTTTCCAACACACTTACTGCAAGCATATGTCTCCTTTATCTCAGCATTTCCACCATCCACCTTGCCAGAGGGCTGGAGCACCCAGCAGAAAGAGGGAGGACAGTCAATTAAAGCTGCATCACAAGAGTCTTGGCAGCGGGAGGAAAGGGGAATAGCAGAAGGGTGTTGGCTGGTGCAACACTGCGATGGAAATGAATAGCACTCGCCTCGGGCGAGTTTATAGTGCTCCCGGGGTGACAGCCTCTGCCTTGGCAAGGGTGTGGTTGATGTCTCACACCGACTCATTGCTTTGACAGAACTGTAGGCACTGTCCAATATTCTTCTACTGCAACTCCTTCTAGGTTTCAGTACCTAACTGGAAACTTCTCTGAGAAATCTGTGAGACTCAGACCCTGCCATGCACCTGGGGTTTGACCCACCCAAGCCTGTACCCAGCTGTACCTGGGTTTCAGTTTCAGGCGGACGACGGATGGGCTTGTGCTTTGGGCCATCCAGCCCTTGTACACGGATCTTTTCGCCTTTGCTTGTAGCTATCTTCATGGCGGGATGTAAACTCATGCCTCTGAATAGCCTGTAGTGAAGGCTCAGCCGGTCTGTGCTGCCCTCTCATGGGCACACATAGAAAAGGTTACGTTTCATTCTGCTTCTGTTAAAAGTTCGAGATACTTTTTAACCTGCTACTCAAACGCCGTTTTTCCACATGTGATTTCCGAAAAGCCAGGAAGGCTTAGAACAACTACTAAGAGGTCTAAAGAAGGTAACTAGGAAAAGTTATTCTATCTGTAGTTGTGCTGGACCCTGCTCAGCGTTTACCTTTCTAAAGGGCTTTGCTCTTCATTTACAAAGATTTAAACATCTAACGGGGCAAAAAGTGGGGAGCTGTTGCTCCCAACAACAGGCTAAACTTCTCCCAGATGCACTCCTATCTGCCACGGCAAACAGATACTGGTATCATGGCATCACAGCATGGTCAAGGAGTCTCTCAAGATAGCTCTGTTATGCTACCAAGGATTCAGACAACAGGGCAAAAGGCTGGGTTCTCCAACAAGCAGTGCTTGCTTTCAGTACTGTGGGGTTTCAGCAAACTGGTACTGCTGTCCTTCACTGAATCTCCTTGCAAGGAGACAGGATACTATGCTAGACCCATGGGTATGCTTAAACAATAGGGGGATAGGGCTGGAATCGATCTGCTCTTCAAAGGGACTGTGGTGTTCGTGATGTTTATGTAAATTTGAGTCACTGTTCAACACCTTTGAGTCTCTGACCATTTGCCTGCATGCAATTTAGCCTTCCCCCAAATGTCTACTCATCTGTCCAAACTCCAAAAGCTCCGCAAGGTGGGAACTATTTTTCTTCAAAGGCTGGTATGACGTGTTTTTTCTATCAACAAACAACAATTGCAGTATTACACATCCCTTTATTCACCCATTTCCTGGTTTATGCTAGAAGTTAAGCTGAGGGACAGGAAGGAGGAAGGACAGAGGTCACCTCTTTTCCTTACAAACTCCCTAACCCTAACATGGATCCTGCCTCCTAGTTAATAATAATTTTTTAGGTTGGACCACATGATTCTAAATAAGGCATTTGCCTTAAAGGCTTGTAAGTTTATAGTGAAGTTTCCATCACTTCAAGGCAAGTGTAAGGCAAGTGTAAACTAAGAATTGCACTCCCTTAGCTACAATACTTCCTTTTTTATTTTGAGAACTGTACTAGCTGTGTACCTTCTTAAGTCTGGCTCTGCACAGCCCCATGTTCCTCCACCTCTTGCCTCTTTAATGAGTAGCAATGGAAAAGATGCTCCTTTTGGTCTCAAAGTAAAAAGAAAATGAGTCCATCTCATTGTTTGTTCCTTTCCTGATATCATTTCACTGCAGTTTATGAGATGACACCAGCAGTTTCTCCTCTTTTCTGCCCTGGAATATAGTTTACCCTGCACTCCTAAACGAATAAGCCATGGAGATGTCCCTCCTAGTGCTTGAGAACAGTAAGGTCTGTGACAAAGGAGAGTGAGCTCTTCCCACCTGTGAGAGGAGTTGCATGGGAAATTGAGATGATAACCTTGAGGGAGAAGAGCCACTCCATTCATTCATACCAGGAATTTCTAAACCAGACCAACTACTGGGGTGTCTGCTGTCAGTTTCCAGTGTTGAATTGCACATATAGAAATCTCTTGAATCTGCTTCACCTAAATTCATCTGTTCTGCAGTGACCTTCCAGCCCACCACTTTTCTCCAGGAGAGGACAATGAATGACTATTCAGCCAATCCACATCTCTTCAACAATTCAAAGTTCTTCTTTTCATTATTGTAAGTCACATTATAGCTGTGAGCTTTTGGTGATGCAGCTACATCGTTGTTGTCCATAAGGACAGTCCCAAAACCAGGAGGACAACCATGGATATTAACGCCTGACCTTAAGGGAATGTTTCTTTATTCTCTCCTGCATTTCATCTGGATGAAAGAATGGTCAAGAGAAGCTTTCCCTGGAATACAACCTGGAGGCAAGTCACACAGGGTTTGACCAATTTGCCCCAGTATAATCCCTTTTCCAAGTACTTCCACATTCTCCAGTCTTCAGCCAGAGCTCTCTTTAGCTAATCTCTTTGTTGGACTTTACCCAGAGGTTATTTTCTTCCACTTCAGACATGAAAGCAGTTGCTGCTCCCTACTATGAGTTCCACACGATTGTGAAACTTTAAAATCAGTGGCATTTAGCTAGCTTAAAGTTGGTGTTATGTAGCAATGATTCATATCCAGTGAGTCACAATGAAATGTCTCATGCTGTAAGCAGCTGCCCATTGAAGGGAGATCTTGCCTGTGCCCTCCACCTAAGAACCAGAGCTGAGGCTGTGTGAACTTTTCAAAGGATTTTTAATCAGCTGTTACAACATGTTTTTTTCCATTGGCTAGAAGCACTACACAGGCAACTTTAGTATTGCTTGGGGCAGCTGAGTCATTTTAAGTTCCATACAGAGATGGCAGAAAAAGAAACTGACGTTTTGGTCCAAGAGACCTATTTTACAGGGAGTACACTTTCCTCCTGATTGGCTCCTCTGCATGCTGCCTCTGGAGGTGCACAAGGTTCACAACAGAAAGAGTCTGGGCACCATAAGATCATGCTATTTGGCAGATGAACTGGGTGTTGCACCTCTGTGCCTGTCCATGGATGAAAAAAAAATCTCTTCCTTGAAAATAATGTGCTTTCTCAGTTCCCAGCTCATACTACAGAGGAATCATCCTTGGGAACTACAAACTGCCTCCAAATTCCACACCTTCCACTTCATGACTTACCCACTAGAAGTACACAGAAATGCACAGGTGTGGTAAAAAAACCCCAAACCACCCTTTTAAAAAGAATGCACTTCAGTGCACAGCCATTTCCCTTGTGGAGAGGAGAAAGAGCAAACAACAGATGTTAGTCACGTTGCTTAGCACTCTGGAGGGCATTCAAATGTACTGTGACTAGCGTGCTATAAGGACTTATATGGAATAGTTTCGGTTACACACGAGGAACTGCTAATTCCTTCTGAGCACTCAAGGCAAGAAATTTAATGACAGTTTAATGTCATGTTGATAAATGTCCACTTGTGAAGAAGAAATAATGATCCAATGGTTTTGGAAAGAAATAATGGAAAAGGGACTGTCACTCTGGAATTAAGACTACAGTAAAAGTTTCCATTCTTTTCTTCAGCACAGAAAAGCCTTCTTATACACAAACAGCAGTGCCTTAATGTGAAGTAGAATTTTTCTAGAGCTAGAGTGTATTATTCAGAAGTATTCTAAAGCAGGTAAAAAAAGACAGCTGTGTGACACTACCTTAAACAAAGTAATCTGCAAACATCCTGGAGGATGCTTTTTTTGTTTTCATAAAATTAAGTTCAATCATCTGAGAGGCTTGAGGTGAAGGAAGTGACATTTCTCCTTAGCTCATGGTAAGTTCCCCAATATTTCTGGTAAAAGTCCTTGCTCAGAGATGATACATCCCCCCCAAGTCTGTGAAAGCTGAAGGATTGTCCTTGGCCCACTGCCTCCCCCAGTCTCATGCAAATTCCAGGCCCCCAGAGCTTGTCCTGGGTACGGCCTCATTCATTTCTATACAACTGCTGCTTCTCAAAGGAGAGAGACCTCTCCATAGCAGAAAGAAAAGAACAGAAGACACGGTTTCTCTTTTTTGAGAAACAGACAAGACAGATGCTCTCTCTTATGTATACTGGGGAGGACTTCTTGCTACCACATAGCAACTTTGTTAGCATGAGATCAGGTGGCCAGGTCACCAAAGAAAAACTGTGGCCCTGAGATTACTGAGGAACACTGGGTACGGCCTCTCTTGCAAAACTTCTGTCATCTGTAAGAAGAATGCTTTCCAGCTCATTTCAACCTACCTGAAAGAAGAATTAAGGATGTTTCCTTGCGTAACTCCCTCAATGCTGACATGAAGTTGAAGGCATACACTTATAGTCTGAGAACATATTACAGGTCAAAAGCTTTTTCTTAGTAAAAGAACAACAAAATGCAATACCCAAATGACAAAAGCAGGAAACACATCGTGAAGGCACCCTAATCTTGTTCTACAACAAAATTCAAAGACAAGTCAGCTTCTCCATCTCCTGGGACAATGTGCTGACAAATGACCATAAAGATGAGAAGAATTCAAGCACTATCTTCATCTTCCATACATTTCCTGTTCCACAGAGATACATTAGGACAGGGCACCTCTACACAGTTTTTCAGCCTGATATATTTTTGGTCAAAAATTTGTAAGCAGACCAATCTCAGATTATCAGTGTCAGATTCTTCCAGTTGTTGGAGGTAAGTAGGGGTTTCAAAAGCATCTCACTGCTGGAGTGGGACCTAGATGCCTAAGCCTACATTAAAACTCTTATAAAACCAGTGAAGATTTAATCTGAATCTTGAGCCATCTTTAGGCTCACAACAACCTTGAAAAACTCCCTGCCCTATGAATGACAGGGGTGCTTACTTGCCTTCAATCTGGAAACACATGAGTTAACTGATCCTTTTTGAGAAACTCAGATAGAAAGGAAACTCATCTCACACATGGAATTTGCCAAATACTTGCCCCCTGTTATTCCCAGACTCTTGGCGCCCAATCTGTGCTGTGGAGAATCACAAAACCTAATCATCATATATTATTTTTTTAAAAATAGATAGATGGAAGTTTTTATGGTGCTCTCTTCATAGCCACAGAGACAGTCATTTGGGAATACACTACCATTCATCAGGAAATTAGAGCACTTGCCTAAAAAAGAGAAAAGCCTGTAGTGACATAAAACCCCTTTCTGGCATCTACTGCACATACACGATCTATTAAGCCAAAATAACAGTATGCTCTGTTGCACATTTTCAATAATTGTCAGGCAAGAGACAAGAAGAAGAAGAAAGAAAAAGGTTTTTTTACACGGTAGAAACAGACACTTGGGTCCTATGAAAGCAAGGATTGTAAGTGTTTCAAAAATCAAAAGCAGTTCAAACGATGTGTTTGCGAAATGTACTTTGACTCTTAATTCTCTGGGCTACCAGTGCTTGGCTTTGGTTTGTTTGGTTTTATTCTCCTCCCACATTCCTGAGTGACAATGTCTTCTGAAAGCATAAAGGGTGTGTGCAACTGTTGCTTTACTGTTTGGTTTTACACTGTACTTACAATGATACAGGCAGGGCAACCCCAAAAAGTAGTAGAGTGATTAGTGTCCAGCAGGGATGATTAAGGGTGAGACAGCTGTATCCAGTGCGTGGAAGAGGCAGAGAAACAGCTTCTTGCATCAGAGGAGCTCTGGGGGCAGCCCGAAAGCCCAGACCCAAACTATCAAAATATTACATGGGCACTGGTGGTGCTGTGTTACTGGACACAGCAAGCCACCAATGCAGCATGAAAAAAGAGGGTTGTGGGTTGTCCAGGGCTGCTTTTTAATTCTACTTGCTTTTGTCCTTCCATTGTCCGAGCTGTGAGGTTTCTCTGCACGGAGAGGCAGAGTCTGGAGTGGCCTAAATATGGGATTTATGCATTTGCACGCATTGAAGTTCAGCAGGCCTGCCTCTTCAAGGTGTGCCATATGTGCATGCAGGTCCATACATGCTTAGATCTCAGTTTGAGATTCCAAACCAATACTTGGTTGCAGGATTTCAACCCAAGGGGAAGCACAAGAATAGAAAACAGATAAACCAGGCAAGAGACAGACAAGCAGAGGTTTCCAAGTTACTGCCAATGGCTACATGGTGCTGTGAAGGCACGGCGTGGCAATACCACAACAGCGAGGTCAGCAGGGCCCAAAAGGAGTGCACAGGCCCTCTTCCAGAAACACCTACACATCTTTGTTTTCCTCTGGTTCTGCTTGCCTGGCATTTATCATAGACTGCACCTGGGCAAAACGAAAAGGAAAAGGGTCATTTGGGAGCTTATTTCCTTTTACACTGATGCCCAGAACTGACCTTGCCATTCCTCTCAAGGTTTTGCATTCAGTACACCATGAACCCAGCAGCAAGCCTCAAAGGTGGTGCCTCTCCTGACTGACCAGAGGGCAATAAAGAAAGACTCAGTCTTTTTCTCTGTCTGCTTTCTTTCTTCTAACCTCCTCCCAAGAAGCAACCCACACTTCTAACTCACTCCCAAACTATTGTCTCAGTTCACTGACTTTGAATTAGCTGTGCTTAAATACCCTGCAGGATCAGCAGAGACAGCTCTCCTGAATAGGGGGGTGTGGGCAGAAAAAGTGTTCCCTCCCAGTTTGGGACAGAGGTAGCTAGAGAAGGGTCACAGAGACATCTCTGTCATTAAGCTTCCCTCACCTCTCAGGTAATTCCAGGGCACATTCACCCCATTTTGCCCCCACCCCGAACTCTTCCCCCAGCCTCCCAAACCTTTCCTCCCTCTCCTCCTAGAGCACACCCGGTCCTTTGCACCCCAGGCACCCTGCTGCTGCCTGTGCTTTCCCTCCTCCCAAGACAGCAGACACAGAGAAACAGTCCTGGGCTGATCATGATTCTGGTGTGCTCAGCAAAGCTGACCCCATCCCCACTGAGCCCCAGAAAGGCACCATACCTCTTGCAATATGAACTGCAAGGGGTCATCAGGCTTATGGAACACCAGTTTTTCTGTGATCTCCTGAGACAGAGACAGGCAGAAGGAAAGAATTACTGAACCTTGGATAGATGGGTGGCTGTTCCTGTTCCAAAGCTATCTGCATTTTAAAAAGCAAGAATCTCTCTCAGACACCAAAGATGCTCAATGGTCCTTTTCTACTACTTTTTCTTAAGTCCATACTTAAGAAAGCACAGGACAAGTGTAGTGTAGTGACATAAAAGGAGGGATCTGGGGAAGGGACAATTTGGTTCAAGCTAACTTTAGGCCAAACTTGTAATGTAAGCCTCTGGAAGGAGATGAGAAATATGTGTTTCACCTGAAATATCTGCAGAATTTTATGTTTCTCCACATAATTCATGGCGACTTGATAGGGATCGCCAAATGCCTCTGGATTCTCCAATGATTCAAATGTAATCTCTGCTGCTGTCAACACAGTCTCAACCGTGTTACTGCCATCCTGTGTGGAGTCAGAGGTGCACATCCTGACTTTGAAACCTGGAAGTTCACCCACAGGTGATCTGATCTCAGGTGGGCTTTTCCTGGATGCAGACTACACAATGAGCAGGAACTGGTCCTCAGAACCCGGTGGTTTCTTGACAGCCAGCTGGACTGAAGACACTGGCAATTCCACTACAGACGGCTGGGCTGCAGATGTTGGTGTCAGGCAAGTCATCCAGTGATGGTGGGGATTCAACTATAGGTGTGTGGTCCTCAGGTGTTTCAGCAGCTGGTGATACAGAGATTCTGAATGATCACTGTTCTCTGGCTAAAATATTTAACAGATAAAGAGCAAGAGTATTTTAAACATCTACCTCCACAGACTAGACAGCACATTACTCCATCCTTCTGCAAATATGCTACAGCCACACTTAAAGCATGAACTAACAGGGTTTATTTCTGTGGCTGGCCCCACCTGCACCTTCTGCATGATCCCAGGAACTCCACTTAAGCTCAGGTCCAGGTCTTCAGAACTCGTCTGAACTATGCAGCAGTTTTATCTGTGCCTGATCCTCATTCACTGACTAGCTTTCCTAGTAGGGCTCTAGGTGTATATTCTAGGTAGCTTTGTCTCTATGGAAGTCCCTTGGATGGATCCCAGACCCGACTCATGACCTCTCCTTGCCTGGGACTGTTGGTGAGCCCTCTGATATTCTGTACATTGCACTGTGGGTGCCCTCAGCTCCCGCCTCATTCCCTGCTTGGTGCAGCTCCAGGTTTGCTCCCTGAGAGCAGCAGCTGGAATTTGTGCAGGCTTTACCCATCTAGCCCTCGAGCAGCTGGACGTGGACTGTGCTCTATCCATGCCCCATACTCCCATTCCTAGACTTGTGACTGAGGGGAGGCAGTCTTGCCCTGTTTCTTCCTCCCATCCCCAGTCCCGGTAGCTGCAATGTTGCCCGAAGCGGGGTGCTGGGGGAGGACCGACGGGGAGCAGGACCTGCAACTGGGAAGGAGGGTGCTGTTCCCGGGGACAACGGGTGCAAGGCGCTTCGTGCGGAAAGGAGGCAGCGGGAGGCCGGGCCGGGGCTCCCGGGGGCGAGGCGAGGAGGGGCGGTGCAGCCAGGGAAGCGCGGGGGAGCGGTTCCCGGCCGGGGCTCCCGGGGGCGAGGCGAAGCAGGGCGGTGCAGCCAGGGAAGCGCGGGGGAGCGGTTCCCGGCTGAGGATCTCCCTCACCTGTCCCCGGCTCTGCAGGGAAGGGCAGGGGGCGCTTCGCCCCCCGCCGGCGCCGGCCCTT